>BSSO01002939.1:0-17792 GCA_030267885.1 Mesembryanthemum crystallinum
ATATATATATATATATATATATATATATATGAGTAGAGTGCTCACAACACTAAGCTATTTATCCGTTGATAAGAATCAAATCATCGACATTGTTTAGAAGATTGGAATGTAGAAGCATTCACACCAGATATATTCACTTTGCTTAGGAAATTAATTGATTTGAAGCGAAGCATGACAACCCCTGTTTTCACTATTGCAATTGCTGCTTGTCAAGCACAGTTATGCGACGTCAGAAAAGTCATTAAACCCAACCCAATCCAATCAACATCTGGGCCTAAATCATACTCGAAATTGAGATAAAGGGTGCAAATTTGTCGTTGGGGGTTTCTTACTACATGAGATAGGGAAAATGAACCCCAAACCTAGGAAGGCCATATGCAAAAAGCAACTGGCCCAAACCAACCCAAAAAATAATGGCCTTCACATATCCCCTTAGAACATACAAGTAAAGAAAAACTAGAAGAAAATACTGTAGTAACTAGGAGAGTTGAGGTGAGAGCAGAGGCTAACGCTTTTCGTGCGTAATTGCACCAATGATGTTGGCATCACAAGCATCTCTAGTAAAGCAGGGTGCAAGGTGCAACTTCATAGCCCATTTTGCGCTGTTCATGTCTGTAGCCAGACTGAGCAAGGTTATGAGCAATCAAGTTAGCTGCTTTTTGGCATGCATGATCTCCACCATACTAAAGTGGATCCAAATCCTTTATCACGAGGTAATCATTAAGATACTAACACGCACAACATTAAATATTTCAAATTCCAAGCTGCTATTATTATAACAGCACAAAAGTATTATAAACTCCATCACATGAATCATATCTAGCTCAGTATCTCGTACTCATTATCTCAAACCATTACATCTCGTATTTGTTGGGAGATTTTCAACGACATATCTCCTATCCAAACAATAAAAATGAAAAAGAAAAAAAAATCAACATAGCACTACCTATAAGCACTAAATCGATGTATGTTTGATAGCTGGATATTACACACGAAGATGAAACCTTATTACCTATTAGCCTTGAGAATTATTAGACCAATTTGTCTTTGCACATCTTTGGATTTATAGTATACAAGGAGTATAAAAAAAAAAAAAAAAAAAAAAAAATTGAACTCAACCGGGTCGTTCCACACCCGTTTCAAGACGATTCGATGACCCAATGCTGCCCATCGGGTCTGACCTTAAACCCGTTAACCCGAGCAAAGAGATCCACAGCTCTTCTTACACCTCTATTGTCATAACTCGTGAAATAGTCGTGCCCAAATAGGACCCCACCGGGCCGCAAAAGCTTGTGGGCCCGGTTGATATCTGACCAGGCCGAGTGAAAATCGTGACCCGCATCCACCTCAATAAGATCCGCCAACACCCCCCACTCACACAAATTCTGGAGTCCCGACCCGGTTGAGAACGGTACGGGCAGGATCGACCCGGTTGCGTTGAAGTACACCACATTCTGCAAGAACTGGGCCAGCAGCAAGACGTCGCCGTTTTGCATCGGGATGTTCTTGACCCGGTCGCGGAAACCGGGCCAGCCCCGGAAGTCGTCGAGGCAGAGGATCTGAGTATCCAGGTCGAGTTTCCGAGTCAACTCGGCCATGTGGATTGCTGACGCGCCAAGAAATGTCCCCACCTCGAGGATAATCTTGGGCCGAACCTTCCGTATCAAGTTCTCGAAAACGGCGCCGTATGAGCCCCACCCTTTTACTCTCTTGGACCGGATGAGGTCAGCAACGTGAACCGGCGGGAAATTGTCGTAGGGTGAAGTCCCGTTGAAAACCCGGTCTAGGATTTCCTGGCGAACCCGGTCGGATGGGACTAGCTCGGTGCACTGTGGACCGAACCGGTTGTGGTCGTCGTCGTTGGCGGTGCAGTTGTTAGTTAAAGATGTCGTTACGACAGTTGAAGCTTTTTGGTGGGAGGTGGAGGAGAGAGAAGATGAAGCAGAGAAGTAGCCGAGGGCGTAGGTTAAGAGGAGGAGGATAACGTACGCTGTTGGCTTATGATAAGCGCGTGAATTGGTGGCGAAATTCGAGAACCTTCTTTTGTAGAGGGAAAACGGCAGCGTTTGATGGTGGTGGTGATGATGATCATCTTGTTGTTTCATGTCGTTGGAGATGAGAGAGAGAGAGAGAGTGGAGGTTGAAGGAGGAGATCGAAGAGGGATAAAGTGACGATTGAGGCGTGTTGAATTTAATAAATAGGAAGAAGAGACAGGCAACTGCTAATATGATATTTGTGAATGTGAAGCTTACTGGTTAAAGTTTACTACTACTAAGACTACTTAATTATTTGATGTTGATTGGATGATTGTGGCTTTGCTACTTCTAATCTTCTTGCAAATGAGGGAAAAAAAAAATGATATCATTAATCTCAAGATAAATACTCCTAGTACTTAGTAAGAACTTATCTGAATTAACATTATTTGATCCGAACTTATTTGAAATCTGAACTTGTCTGTACTGAATTGAAACTTATCCAAATAATTTATATATAACATATAAAATCTTATAAGGTAGACCTTCTAAAAATAGAAACCTGCAAATTTAGTTTAATTTTCCGTTATCGCCTAGCAAGAATGTCCTATAATTATTTATTTATTTTTGTGTGGCTGGCTGCCATTATTGTTTGTTGATATAATCTTTGTATTGTATGATACGTTTAGATTATGTAAAGGTGCCACACTGGTATACATTGACTTGTATTTTCTTTGGCACAATTCTTGCACGTCCTTCTTACAATAATGAATATAGTTCGTATAATATAAACATTTTCCACCTAGGCTGAATCATACCTAGTACCTAACCTATCACGTAGACACGTAGTAGAATATTGATATATATATATAATATAGTCCTGTTTGGCAAATGGCTAGTGATATTGGCAGTTGGCTGTTGGCTGGTTAATGTTGCCTGGTTGCATTGGCTGCTTTGAGCGGCTGGTGACAATGGATATTTGTAAAAGGTGTTTGGTAAAATTAGCTGGTCATTATTAGCTGGTACCTTATAAATATATTGAAATTAAACTTACAAGCCATAAGCCAACCCCAAAAGCTACTCATAGTGGCTTTTCAAAAGTTGGCTTGTGGGATGCCAAAAGCCAACTCAACCAGCCACTTATCAAACACCTTCTTTGGCTGATGGATTGATTAAACAAGCCAAAATTGCCTAAAGCCAACCCAAAAGTTATTTACCAAACACCTCCTATAACAGTGGATACTACTTGTAAAATTTTGTCTTTATACTATTCAGTCTTCAAGTTTCAGATTATTGAGGTTGAGCTGGTTTAGGCCCACGACATTGGATGATATTAGCAAGTAGAAATGGAGACCATTTGTTAGAAGAATGTGGAAGGAGATATGGTAGACATGTTAGACGAATTGGCTCAATTGGCGTTAGGTCCGATATTTAAGGGTTGCAATTTGTGGGTCAAAAATATAGGTCACTTCTTGCCTTGTGCCTAAAAATCTATATGTAAATTTTGAAAAAAATTAAAATAAATTATCATCACTACTTTAAAAAAAAAAAAAAACTTCTCACAAATATTTCTAGTGAGAGTTGAACTTTGATGAAATAGAAACCTCATTGGCATCGTTATTATCACTAATCGGCTACCAAATGATAGGTTGTAAGTGGAAAAAAATTGGTCAATCCAATGAGTAATCTATTAACATGAGATGTTATTTTTTTTTTTTTTATATATCAACATGAGATGTTATTTGGTAATTGACTATAAGTATGGGTTATATGTAATGTTTCAACATTAAAAATGAAAAAATTATTATTTGAATCCCAAAACACAACCTTTATTTTACATGCCACATCATATGGGTAATCCACCCAGTGGGTAGACTAAGCATTGTTCGTTATACGTAGATTATAAAATTATACAGTAATGATTAAACCAACTATCAGTCATATTCGATTTATATACTCCTACTATATATTCTTCTTGGCCCTGGAATTTTCATAAATTTTAGTGATAATATGTTTATGTTCCTTAGAAATGAAAAAGACTTCTCTTAAACCAAGGCCGCATCTTATTACGAGTCCACGAGGATGGCCCCTTTTCCCTTTGCTTCTTCCTCAATATACAGAGAGAGACTGAACTTATTGGTGCGATCCAAAATAAAAAGTGACAATACCGGCAAAACGAATACCATCATCAATCCACCAGAAAGGAATAACAAGACAATATTATACTCCCTACACAATCTCAGCCTGATCCCAAAGCTCTAGTCACTCGGTTATGCCATGACTGAGGCATATGCGCATTGCACCAGAAGATCTTCATCAAATTCCAGCCATACACTTTCGTCACTGATTCACTGCATCCGCATCCAGTATGCATACCAGAAACACAGACATAACAGAGATGCTAGTGGAAGCTAGGCAGCCGAAAGAGGTCTTAATTGTAGGGAAAACGTTGAGAATTCCGGTCATTGCCAACATCTCAACTTAATGTTGCACTTTGCAACAAGATATGTTATAAGATATGTTGTGCCTGTCTGGCCAAATTTTTATTAAAAACTACCTACCACATTCCTCCTCCACCTCCTTCTCCGAAGTTATAATAAGGCTAGAAGTTGAAACTCCAAATTATGACTATTACTTTTAGCCTCATTTCAACTTTTTACAAGTTAAAATGGAGGAATCTGAGATGGACTTTGTAATGGAAGTTATTTTAGGACTTCGTCATGAAGTTACTATGAGATCAAGTCACTGCTGAAAAAAAGAACAGAGAAAACACAAAATGGAAAAGGATTTATTTCAAGGAGACTTTCACTGATACACCTGAAAACTCAGATTCTCAACTAAACTTTAAAGGAGTTCGGATGAGGGAAGATCAAACATCAATCTTGACACAGACAAAGCCAATATTGGCTCATGACCGGCTAAGTTTTGAATGCTGGATTTCATTTTGACCATGACATGACTCGACACATAACAGTTCCTACTGCTTACTCTAAATCTTTCCCTAAACTTAGAAACAGACAACAAAAGAAGACTTACTCTTCCTATGTCAAACTTACCAAAGATGAGGCTCGATAAACACCGCCATCATCTTGCTCTATGAGAGAACCCTACTTATCAACAGTCCCATGCCTGTACAACATGGCCAAAACATCACTTACCTTCTTCTGAACCTTTCTGCAGGTTAGAAGCGTCTCCTTCACCATCACCAGCACCACCACTATGTGCAGCACCCACTGCAGAAGCTCCTTGCCCGTCACCCCCAGAGCCTGCCTCTGGACCCTCTTGCTTGTTTCCATCACCATGTTCGTCACTTGCACCAGCCGATATAGGGGGTGGCCCACTGGCCGCACCCGCTGGGGCGGATTCAGTCTGCATTGGATGCATACCGTTGCTCGGCCCAGTAGGTCTAAAATTCATTTGCCCTGCAACAGCTTGCTGATGTTGCTGGTGTAGTTGATGCTGAAGCTGCTGCTGCTGCTGCTGTTGATGCTGAAGCTGCTGCTGCTGTTGTTGCTGAAGCTGCTGCTGCTGTTGTTGCTGAAGCTGCTGCAGTTGCTGTTGCTGTTGCTGTTGCTGTTGCTGTTGCTGTTGCTGTTGCTGTTGTTGCTGCTGCTGCTGCTGTTCATGTAGTTGAAGTGGACTAGTGAATTGTGCAGGCATCCTTGGCGGGAAAACACCTTGCTGTTGAGCCATTGCAGCGGCTTGTTGCTGCATGTAATATGCTCCTTGTTGCATTGCAGGATGCGGGGCCATCTGCAAGTAACATTCTAGAAAGTAAGCACAAAGATCATGGCATCATGAAATGGTTGTTGAAGTTGAAGCTGCTTTGCATGCAAACATACCTGGGCAGGCATTGTTGCCATCTGAGGCTGCGCATCAGCAATTGCAGCCAGGTACATCAAATTCTTCTGAAGCTGCGCTTGATATCTGTAGGATTTACAAGTATCATAAGCCCATATTTGATGGAAGATGGTGCATCATTAGCCTAAAATAAATAAAGTTGCCATATCTAAGAAGTATAGCCATCAATCAATGACACAAGATTTTTTAGGATCTTCAACCACGACATGGCCATTAATCCATTATGACGGTATGACCTCTTAAAAATCCATAAATCACAAATCACTCGTCCATTTCAGCATATCTAACCAACCACTTCTATATCTTGAAAAACTCGCTAAAATTTTAAAGTATACAAAAATTAGCTCACTTATAAAGTTACATTGTGCAACTACAGAAAAATTATCCCAATTACAAAAGCAGTAGCATGATGCTTCTCTGTGACTTCGTGACTAACTTTATGGCCCCTCCTTTTCTTTTTTCTTTTTTNTTGATACAAGTACCTAGAGACAGGAGAAGGTGTTGGCTCATCAAATGCCTAATGGGTTGAATCCATTCTTACACAGGAAAACAAAAATATAAAGCGAGAGTTAGGGGTTTCCCCTTTTCTCGAGTCTCGGAAAAATGCATATTGCCCGTTTAAACGAAAATCCTTAATATGTTAAAGTTATTTAATCTCTTCATCCGTATTAGAAGTCACATCTTTAATTCTCATTACACCACAAGTGTGACTATTATTCTTGGATGGAGGGGATAATTACTTCACTGTTGAATCCCTATACTCAAAAGTCTTGCTGTTTCTTCTGCTTCTACCTTCTGGTACCAACATATTTCTCAAATAGATTAATACTAGTGGAAGATAATTTCCCGGATTAATGATCTCTTAGACTAGTTTCCACTAAATACGGATTTCAAGCACAAAGAGATCATCATTCACAAAGCTAGGCTATGGAGTGATTCTTTCAGCCGAGATTGGTAACTTCTCAGGAGTTGAGATTGGTAAATTTGCTTGTAAATTAGTAAATTACTGTACGAATACGTTTACCTAAGTTTCACACTCCCTTGTTTTGGTTAAATGTAATGTAATCGGCAGGTTACTCTATATTTCATGTAATTTTACTATATCTTTACCCCTACATGGAACAAAAGTAAAACATTTTTTAAATTACTTCATCTGAACAAGTTTGAATTCATTTGCTCCAGTATCACCTCAAGCTTGGTAAAAGCTCGGGCTTGACTTGGGCCCGCTCGACTATTCCACTAAGACTTAATAAACAAAAATGAACACCCCAAAACTTGGGCTTGCTCGCTTCCACCCCTTAGAGGAACAAGGGGTCGCAATTAAAAGCATGAAGCAAGGGATTGATAAAAAAGGAAAGGGGGCTAAGGGACGAAAATGCTAATGATATCATGTTACCAACCATCGAGCCGCAGACTCACAAGTATCAGTAACATAGAACAAAGACCTTCGACTATCATATGTTTCTAAATGTATAACCAGTTATTATATTTTCCAAAATAGCATGAGCATCAGCATTGCTCAATTACAATCAAAATGACACAATAAATCATTCAGGGGTTTCATGAAATTAGAAGTAGTTATCAACAACCAACAATAATACTAGAACCAGAAAAGCGCCCTTTTCTCGGGAAATAAGCAATAGATCTTAACATATATAAGCAGCCACTTACTGAGCACACTCTGCAAGTTTGCCAAGATTTTGATTATCCAATATCGCGAGGATCAACTTTTTGTTCTCGTCAAGATACTGCATTTGGATATACAGAAAAGGTCAGGGTGGAAAAGGCTTTGGTGTTAGCTCAGAGTTCAATACCACATGTGAGATCTAAACAGATGTTGTGCAATTATAGCGAGTTCAAAAACTTGCAAAGCAGTAGATCTTTATGCAATTATGTACGAGCAAAATATGGAAACTAGATAACCTCAACCTCAACAAGGATTATGGTAGAGCATCTGGAAAAAAGAGGATGAATACAAAAACTCCTGTCACAGAGGCGGGGGGAACACCGAAACAAGGAACACAAACAAAAGAAAGGTACCACTAGGACAACATACAAATAATAAATTACAAGAATTCATGCACTATCGCCACTTCGTTTCAGCATGTTGATATGAGAATTCATGTTCCCTCTTATCTGTTGCTATCATCATCTTCTTCTTCTTTTTATGGAGGCAGGGGAGTGATGAAAGCAAACCTAAATACCGATGAAAATCTTGATGCTGGAGCAATTTTACGGCGTTGGAACAGGAGCGCGGGGTGGGAAGCAGAGGAGGGAGAATAAGAAAGATAATGCAAAGATCAGATTGTCTTTCTTTGTTCTACACAAAAGACGTAGTTGCCCCTCATAATAGCCTTGAAAAGACAATGCTGACCTATAGTTTGTGGTAATAACAAAACTTCCATCGTGTTTCTATTTCAAGTGATAGCCTTGATTTTGTGTTTTATCAATTTTTTCCAGAAATAAAAAAATATTGTTTATCACCTAAGAAGTTAGCAAGCACTCCATTATTACTTTACTGGAAACTATATCCTAAACCTAAAACAAAATCCCTCAAGAAAATCATGAGCTAAATATTAACAAGAGTTCCAGTATTGTTAAACCAAAACAATTAGCATAATATTTACTTTAAGATATTAGAAAACAGTACGAGTAATAGCAAAATAAATTTATATTCCTCAACGGCTCAACATGCATCACAATTCATATAGCAACCAACATACATGCTGATGTAACAACTCTCCAGGGAGGGGGGTGGGGGAGAAAGTTACAAGCTAATATAGTCCAGTTATACATAGTATATACCTAACAGAAGATAGATGTGTGGCAAGCCAGCAATTAACACAAGAGTTAAAAAACAGCTTTTGAAGTCGAATTGATTATGGCTTAGGTCAAAATAGATGCAGAAATTTGTAAAAACAGAGAACGACCAACTAAAGCTTCAAACAATGTTAAAGACGTCCACATGTGGAATAGCCAACATGTTTGGTAGCTTGGAGAACAGGGATAAGTCAGATGGCAGTGACAAAAGAATATAAGTATCTTTTCAGAAAGGTAAGGAGAGATCAAGGGCAGAACTAGTCCCACGAACTAGGTGGAGATGTCACAAAGGAGGAAGAGCATCAAAAGGAGGAAGAGCCAGAAGTTATTGCCATAGGAATTGAACCAACAGAAAGATTGAGAAAGAGGAGACCCTCTACAAGAGCGCTAACCCCATATTGCTAACGTGTGGACATATTTGGATGAATTTGATACTGTGAAATACATCTTGATGCAAAGCCAAAACGAATTCCAGAAATATCAAAAAAAATAAAGAATAGCATGCTTGATAATGCTATAACTTAAGAAACAAGCCAAAACCAACAAAGAAACAAATCACACTCCCATACGATATCATACGATTCCAGGACTATAACCTCCATGACATAAACCTTTTTAAAAGTAAACACAATTGGACACAAGTGACAGAACTTTTGCCCACTTGCCTAGTATGTGGGCAGAAAATGGGTAGCATTAGCGCACTGAGTTAATCTCATTCCTATCAAAAAAGTAAAGACATGCTCCTGATACTGAGTTTGGGATTAGTTGGCCATCAGAAAAGAAGGGGGGGGGGGGGGGGGGATCAAAAGCAAGATCACAAATCAGAATCCTTTCCTTTTCCACAAGAATTTAAACTAGCATAGGAAATGCAACTTTAGCTTGAATTTCTCCCAGCTTTTGGACATGGACATGTAAGAAACAGGAAATTTGGATTGAGTTATACATGTTAATTTACTAGCATGTAGATATATCAGTATAAATATCTCAATTCAGGTTTCAAGGATCATTCAAAAATTCTGCATGGCATGGCCGCAGCCACCCTTCACGTAATTGGAATTGCTCACTAATATTCAATAGAACAGTTAATTAGTCATGGAAGATGGGGTCCACATGAATGATAATGCTTGTGGACCGTGCAAAGTTTTTTCAGACCTCCAAGATGATAAGGTATCTTCTAAACCTGGTAGATTTGTTATACATGTATAATCTCTTTGGCCGTTGCAATGACCCCAAAAAATAGTAATAATGTGGCTATGACTTTCCTAAGATGTCATGACACTTGGCGACAATTGTAAATAAATCGAACAAGCCCTAGATCCCTTCCCCTCCTCTTCAGTCAACACGTAATCCGCCCAAGTCCTACCCACTTCCTTATCTTATTTAAGGTAAAGATCCAATCCATTCTCCCGTCAGCAACCATTCCATCTCCATTGCCCAATAAGTAGTTTCTAGTTCCTGACACCTTACAACAACATGGCCAACCAACCACCTCATCTCCTTTTGCCTGAACCACCCCATAAACCAATCGACAACATTTTACCCCATTAATGCCCACAAAAATCCGTTAAGCTCCTCCAATTCCTCACTCTATGCCTGCTCATGAATTTTCACAACCATCTTCTTAATTACTAGTGATTCATTCTCCACAGTTTCAAAAGCTCAAAAATAGGATAACGCCATTAGTATTGTAGACGGAGGTCAGCTGCCAATGCTATACTCATCCCCCACAGCTGGAGAGAGATAATCTTGGCGTCAAGAGACTACACTTGACTAATCTTACTGACAATGGTTGTATTCACTGCCAGCAATGCCAAATAGAAGTTGACTGTTAAAATCATAATCACTGGCGATGGGTGGCATGGGCAGTGGTGATCGCCAATGGTGGTCGTAATGGTTACTGAGCATTAGTGGAAAAGCAAATATACAAGGGAACAATTTTGGTCAACAAAAGGAATCATTATGTCAATAAGCGATACATTATTAAGTGAAACATGAAACATCTAGCAGTTTATTAAATCTGTTATCAGCAAATTAGACAACTCCAAACAAAGAATAGGCTACATCTGCAATAGGGAACATAAAAGGGTTCCTTTCTTTAAATCAACCACATCATTGTTCCCTATAACCACAGTTCAATATACCTTAACAAGCAGTTCCCCTAGTGTCATCAACAATCATGACTCCTCAAAACGACAACAATCCTGGTGTTCAAAATTAGTTAAAGCTACTAATTTCGACAGTATCATGTCTTAACCATAAAGGCACATCAGAATTCCTAAACTTTAGATATATACCTAAGAGGCACGAGGTTGACTTAAGTAGCTATCTGTTTTTTAACAAAACATTCGAAATATGTAGCTCGTTGCTCATCAAGTAGTACTCCCGCCATCCAACTTTATTCGTCTTATTGAGTCTTACCTTCAAATTTAAGATTTAGCTTGCATACGACCGTTATTTCCCGACAACCTAAAATAGTGCTATAACTGATAACTAATTCCAAATGAAGGGCATATTGATTTATAAATCAACAATTAACATTAGTAATCAATCAGTCGGTGAAACAATAGCATGTCAAATTCTATTCGATACAACGCCTTAAAACAGTTGACTTTTCCCAAAAGCGAAGATAAATAAAAAAAATAAAAAAACATATGAAGAGGGAGAAAGAGCAATACCTTTTGAATCTGTTCACTGGTGATGTTGGCTGGAGGGAAAGAAGGCATAACAGGCATCATCGGAGGTGTTGATTGCTGCATTTTTATTTATTTCTTTTTCTGTTAATCTGTTTCCCTCTTTTCTGCGAGTTTTCTCCAGTCAATCAATCGAGAGAAACCCTAACCCTAATCACATAAATTAGCACCGAAAATGCATAGATTAGAATGAAGAGATGAAAATGGAAGAGAGAGAAGTGGAGAAGAAAGAGAGAGTTTACCTGAGTGTGTTTGAAAATGTCTGAACGGAGGTATCACCGAGGTTTCTCGAATTAAGGACAAAATATACTACTACTACTGCTGCTAGTACAAGCAAGGGCTCTCTCTCTCCTTCTCAGGTGTCTGGGGAGAAAGATGTCGTACTTACTTAAATATATAGTCCCTCTCTCTCTCTCTCTCTCTCTCTCTCATGTGCTCTCTCTCTCTCACTCATTCTAACACACGGCAGTTACTAATTTAATCAGAGTGGGTGTCTCATGTTTCTTGCTCTCTTTTGTCTTCAGCCTCCAACACGTTTTTCATCATTACCGTTTTTCAGTTTCCAGGCTTTAAGCCCGGTTCTCTTCGTCACTCCCCATTTTAACGTGTATGATAGGCACGGTTTGAATAACACTCCCTACTACTTCCGTTCACTAATGAATGTTACGCGATACTATTCATCTCCCCACTTTGGAGAGGAAATAAAGTTAATGAAGGTTACGCGATACTATTAATCTCCCCACTTTGGAGACGAGATAAAGTTACCCAAGTACTTTTAAAAATATAATTGTCACACTTTATACATGAAGGATATGTAAGTGGATATTTTTGTCAAATTTGAGGATTTTATTGTTCAAAAATATGAAGTGTAGCCTTGAGTCAAAAACGGCTCAAAAAGTCAAGCGTAACCTTTATTAGTGAACGGAGGGAGTAACATACAACTCGTCTCTTATCAGGCGAGTATTTGGTAAACAAAAATCATTATTGTGTAAGCGAAAAACAGTACTGGAGTGGTATTGTGCGGAAAGGGAAAAAAATAATACTAGTTTTTTAGTGGTCAGTACCAATTTTTGACTTATCGGTACCATTTTATAGACCACCAGTACAGTCCGTCTGATATGATATTTTGTGAATAAATATATGAGAAAAAAAAATAAGTTCCAAATTTAAATGATCAGCAGACCACTTTTTGTGCATGCAGTAATTTTCCTCTTCTCTTTTTTTTTCTAATTTCCAACTAGAACCATCTTTATCTTCTACACACACACAAAAAAAAAAAAAAAAAAAAAAAANAAAAAAGAGAGAGAAAGAAATAAAGAAAGAAAAGTGGATGTATATGGTTAGTGAATGACAACCGCTCTCCCACGTATAAACATTCATTCTTTTAGTTTTAATTCAGTTCATTGCGATTCAACTAAAATGAGCATACCTTTAATGATGCACAAAAATCTATTAAAATCGGAATCTCACTATTATAGGGAACGACAAATGCATGTAAAGTATCGGATTATCTAAAATTAGGGAACTACAAATGCATGTAAAATACCGGAATCTCAATCTTCTAGTTGAGAGGTGATACCCCTAAATACCGGAATATATCTCCGACTCCTTATCATTACAGTTTTAGACTACTCGTGATAGTTTTGTTTTACTCTTTACCATGTGAAGACTCTTCTGGTATCTTTCTTTCTAATTCGTGGTGGTAGAACGCAATATCTACAATTAGGAAATTACAAAGTTACCACCATTCAAATAGGTTATTGATAGAGCCCAATATGTTTTTCTATTTCATACGTTGTTATGATATCTTTAACTTTGACTTTATATGTCGAGTTATTTTGAAGCATAACATATAATGAGTAATTACATGCACACACCAAAAAAAAAAAAAAAAAAAACATATAATGAGTAATTAGAATGGAAGAAAAACTATTCAGGTAATTAATTTTAAGAAGTTAAAGTTGCATCTGTTTTGTTTACTTTTAATAGAGGGTAGTTATGAGGAATACACTGATGAACGGCAAATGCATGTAAGATAATTCAAAAGAAGAAATGTGTTTACATTTAGGGTAACCACATAGACCCGAATTCGAGGACAATCTAGCCATCACTCGTGCATTTACATGTTCGATTCACATAAGAAATTGTCCCTAACGGGCAATCTATTGTCCAAATTAAATTAACGGTCATATGCTAATTCCACTCACACCTTGTGTTACAACGCGCGTTTTTATTTATCGATTTTTATCTTGTTTATAAATGAGAATTAAGCGGAATGCAAAATTAACAAAGTACTAGATTTATCACAAAGGCCTCACAAAACATGGGTACAAACCATAAATCAAACACTATCCAAAAGTCTTAACATTCGACTTTCGGGTTGGATGTGGCTCTCTACGCTCCAAATTCATTAGTCGCCTTTCCTAAGTTCAGGATTAGTGAGACCGGGGTGTGACACCTTGTTTGGCAAGCATTTGTTTCATCAACTTGTTTGTCATTTTGTAGTGTTTGACTCGTTATCAAGTCAATTTCCGTTAGCAGTATATTACTTCTGTTATTTCTTGTTTGTCTAACAAAAAAACTGCAACAAATGGCTCCCAAATATTCAAAATGGTTAACTTTTCGGTTCTTGTTAAATTGTTACCATGTGAATTCCTAAACTAGCTCAAGAGGTTTACTATCAGTTGGAGACCAACTAAAATTATGGTTCCTAGTATTGTCACTCAATTAATTAGATACCAAACTTTAATTATATTCCATAGGGTATGTCTGCCATTTTTCAATGTTCAGGGGTATCCAATACAAGTTTAAAATATAACGGGTACTACAAGTGTCTCGTTAAAAGTTTAGGGATATCTCAAAAAAAAAAAAAAAAAAAAGATCGATTAAGTATAAAAAAAAAATTAGTATCGTTTTCCCCCGATGTGTGAGATTAGCATAAGAAGTTAGGTTTTACTTCATGTAACGACATCAACCACCATTACAAAAAGTGGGTATGTAAGCAAGTTTCAAAAAAATACTTGTAGTACATACAATTTGCCAAAGTTCAAGATACCCCATTATTATTATTATTATTATTATTATTATTATTATTATTATTATTATTATTATTATTATTATTATACTATGTGTCGACGGTGGGTTGCTGGTGGACGCCGGTGGTTGGGGTGGCTCTGGAGTTAGAGTGAGAGAAATAGAGTAGAGAAAAAGAAATAGTGAGTGCTCGAGAAAAAGAGAGAGGCGTCTGTCGCGGCTATATGTGTAGTGTTTTTGCCTCAGTAAAATGTTACAGTGGCATTTACCCGTGGTGTTTTTTTAAATGTAAGACACTACAAGTCGTGACATTTTGGCCCCTTTAGAGACACCGTCTACGCCTGCTAATATGGACAATAGTTTGATAATTAATTTTTCTTAAGCTATAATTTGAAATTTATTATTTTATTTAAAAGCTGTATTTTGGAAAATCACACGGTGTTCTTGGTATGAAATACCCTTTTTCTTCTTTCGTTGGAAATCATCATCTACCAAATTCGCCCACAGAAATCCCACATCATATAGTTTAGGTTCAAAACAAAATTAGCCCTCCTAGATCTTCGCAAATTAAAAAAAACCCAACTTCAAAATATTCCCACCTCCCCAAAATTCAACAAAACTGGCTTCACAAATCTGGAGATCACTGTTCCGACCCAGAACAAGGAATCCCCAGCCCCTCCTCGTAGTCCCCGAATTCCGGCTGCCCCGCCGGATGTCGCCCGGAATGGACATCAACCCGTTTAAGTACTGTTCCGGGTTACGCTATTTGGGCTACATAATGATCCTTATGGTTTTTGCCATTATCGGTCTCTCTTATTGGGCTGTTGTGGTCGTTGCTTGGGGCCCCAAATTGATCCACGGCGGTGCTCAATCGGTTCTTGCCGCTTTCGTCGTCATTGTTTTCCATGTTCTGGTCAGTTCAATTTTACTGGGTTTTCAGTAGTAATTTTACTGCTTGATGATTATTGTTATTCTTTGGTGGTTAGAATGGGGATTGGGTCAATAGGGAGTTAACTACAATATGCCGCTATTGTAATTTGATGCTTAATTTGGCTGATTTTGGGTTTGACAGATTTCTGCATTTATGAAATGGGATAAATACGCGTGTTAAAGTTTCTGATTTTGTGCAAGATCCTAGTTTGAGTCCCGTTACGGTCGTTAGAGGTTTTCCTGGCCGTTAACTTTAGGCCCTATGGGATTATTCGAGCTTATACCCATGTTGTAAAAAAAAAAAAACACAAGTTTCTGATTCTGTGGATGCAAGTGTTCTGATTATTGTTATTTGGAGATATAAGGGGAATTATGAGAATCAAGTTTGGTTCTTTATCAACAGATGCTAAAACTAGCTGAAATTGGGTTTAGTGGAATGGCAAGCTTTCGTGATTTCTGCTATAAGCTGGTCTGTTTTTGGATTATTGGCTGTTAGTTATAGTACTTAGAGGTTGTTTACTAGTGTAACACACAGTGAATTGAACAGAAATGGTTTAATTAGCAGCTGCTTTCACCTAATAATGGGTGCCAACAATAAGAGAGCATCTGGAACTCCTTTTGGTTCCCTTGGATGAATAGTGTTTCTATTCACTCTTGTATCTTTAAGACTCCCAAGTACTGGACCACCAACCAAGGGCTTGTTTAATTTTTCCAAATGACCAACCAATTTGAAGAAACTATGACAAACAACCATTTCGTAGTAGTAGGATTCGGTTACTTGCTTCTTTAACAACCAACATTGTGAGGAAGTGTGATCAACTTCACTCAATTTTCATAATTATTAAGCATTCAGGTAAGATTCCGATTAGGATGTATCTTCTGGACAATAGCATTTTCATGTATATCTTTTGTTGTGTGCTTTAATGTGTTATGTGAATGTACTGCTTCATTGGTTATTCTGATCTTTGTAGGGTACTCCTTTTGTAGCTTATGCTGTTAACATGGAGCTACTTTATGGTTGTCTTCCAAGACCCTGGTTCTATTCCTCAAAACTGGAGACCGGTATCGGAAGGTAGTCTGGAGGAAGGTACTTCATCTTCACAATTAGATTACATTCCTCCTGAGTCTTTAGCATCTCCATGGCCGATATCAGATGGAATAGAGAGAAGACCAGTTGTGGGTTATTGTGGTCGATGTCAGAAAGCCAGGCCACCACGTTGCCACCACTGTTCTGTCTGTAAGCTACTCCAATCTTTCTTAGAACTGAAGTTGTGTTCTTACTTTGTTACTTGTCCGTAGAACTGCTGCAGAGATATAAATTTACATGCGATTTCCCTTCTTTTACCTTTTCATTTATGGCATGTTTAAAACTTGGAAAGTATTAGGCAAATTCCCACAGTAAATGAGCATCTTTTGAGCAAACTCTCCCTCTGATATTCACTTCCTGTGGAGCTTTACTTGGTTCAAGCAAACAGCTTCTACTACTAGTTTGGTAGACATCAGGTCCCCTTGCTTCTATGCTTGTGCTCAGCCAAGGAGTTTTGTTATGTTTAGATGAGTTAATGTCACCTTTTTTGCATGGTTCATTGAACTAATTATCTGTTGTTCCCTCTATAATGAGATTAAAAGGATACTAGGAGCTCAGTTTATGGACACTTAGGTTTTGTAGATCAGTCTTACTTTTTTCCCTTTATTCTCCCCCCTCTTTGCCGTTTTTTGTATTTGTGTATGTGTGTGTGCGTGTATGAGAAAGAGAGAGAGAAAGAGATTGAGACTTTTAACATATTGTATAATGATGTTCTGTGTAGGCCAAAGATGTGTTCTGAAAATGGATCACCATTGTGTGTGGGTGGTGAATTGTGTTGGCGCACGTAACTACAAGTACTTCCTCTTATTTCTTGTAAGTCGATTTTTTTTTCTTTGTTGCTAATTCTTCATGGTAATAATAGAATGTAAGTCGATCTATTGGAATTTGAAATTGAAGAGGAATGCTTTTTCCTGGTTAAATTGCATCTTGGGATCAAACACAGACTTTGTCAAATGGTTTCTTGGATGCATGGACATTATTTTAGTGAAAAGATCTGTAAATTCTCAGAAAAAATTAGTTGTAACTATACTGGCATGGTTGAGAAGTCTTTTCCCTCGTTACTTGGGGAGTGAGAAACTTGGTAGAGGACAACTTTTGAAACTTCACATTTTTCCAGGCAGTGCTGTAATTCCAATTTGCAGTGAGCTTGGAGGGTAAGGAAATACTTAGCTTTTATGATTAGAGATGGAAAAAACGATTTGGCTAGGGTAGTTAGTAGGATGCTGAAAGGAATAGGGTTGATTCCTTTTAGGTGGATAAAAGGTATTGGACTGAAGTCAGCTGAAAATGAACAATGTTAATGCACTTAGGGCTTGTTTACTTGGTTGCAATTTTGATTACAATGTAATGGATCATTTTATTGAGTGGAGGTAGGGTTGGACAAGAGGGGATGGAGG
>BSSO01002940.1:0-17787 GCA_030267885.1 Mesembryanthemum crystallinum
ATCTTTATCAACATAAATCCCACATATGCATTGTATACATTCATAACAATGAATTAACCATCATCAAGCAAAGGTGTCTTACTCTCATTTTCCCTTTTTTTCTTTGAAATACAGATTACAAACTTCAAGTATTGGCACATTTTGTTGTAATGCGATCATCTAGCCTACCAATTTCATAAACTGATTCTTATCCTTGTCCTCTCAAACAGTTAAATTCTCTTTCTTTGTAGTTGAATAGAACCATAAAGTTTTTTTATACCTATTGTAAGAAAAATTCCAAATTTTTATGTAAGGTTCAGTGTCAATCATGAATTTTCAACAATAAACATACATTCCACATATTCTTTTTTCAAACACATACACAATTTCCAACAAAAAGCAATCAATCAACACTTCAACAAAGATCCAATATTCCCCCATCCCCCTCGGGAAAAAAAAAAAAACAAAACTACACCATTAAATTACGTAGACATAATGCAAGTGTTCAAATTTGAGGAAACAACAAATAAGAAATAAATTGCAAAAATATTCAATTCAAAATCAATCAAAAATTAGTGTCGGAGACCCATACATTCGCTCTTGCTTACACTTTAGTTTTGGCCTAAATAATGCTTCAACCAAAGAATTTATCTTTCGTGATTCCACAAGCTTCACAAATAGGAATGATGAAGATCTTCGCAATGGACGCCTTTCATCAATTCTGGCTACCGATTTTGATTTTTCTTCTTTAAAGAATTTGTAGGATTCTTTTCAAAAAATAGAGGATCAGATAGGAGAGAGATGACATAGACTTGAGAGAGTGTGGGATACAAAAAATAAACTCTTAATAAATGCACTGCTATTATTGACAGATAATCTCATTAAACCACCAAAACGTAAGGGAAAATTTGTCCTCGTAGCAAATAAACTAATGGTGTTAGCCTACAGCTGGTCTTAGAGGGCACGACTAACATTATAGTCAAAGTATAAGGGTACTATCTCAATTTTTGAAAAACCTTTGTGTACTACTTTTATTTTGTCAAAGTTTATGGGTGTCCTTTTTTTTTCACAGTGCCTTTTTTTTCTTTATCACTTTTTTTTTCCCCTTTTAGTTTAGAGAAACTTATACTATAACTAGGTAAGTTGGTTTGATGATATATCAAATAAATAGAAATGATTAATTCAAACTATTTTTATAAAAGTAACACTGTTAGTCAACTTTCAAGCACTAGTTTGGTTCCTAACGTAAAACCAATTGTAGGGGAAAATGTGTATGATAACTTGTTGGCATAATGTAAATTAATTTTGCTGCATGCAAATGGCATGACCCCGTGTAGAAACTGAGAGTTTTGATTTCATAAGCAACGGTCTTGCAATTAATTGTAGACGTTAATAAGTGAGGTTGCAAGTCCGTTTTGTGTATGAACATGAGCCACACAATGCTCAACACTTATCCCAATAGACATACAATTGTAATCAAAAGTTTGGGATGTAAATTCATCAGCATTGTCAAAATGAATTGTCTTTGTAGGATAAAAACGTGCTGAACATAGGATAAAAAAAATTTAAAAACGTAGGACAAAGCCCCAAAATGCCCATAACTTAAAAATATAACACTTTTTCTCTCTCCTCATTACATACACAACAACAAAAACTGATTTTGTTTCTTTCTCTCTCCTCAAACATTCACTCTCTCAATCACTCCTTCTCTTCAAATTAGTGGAAGCAAAGCATATCTTGAATTCGCAAAGCACACTCCATACTCCAGCTAATTCGTTAATTTGTTTGAATCTGTTGTATTTTGCATGTTTTGTTGTTGTTTTGCATTAGATTCGTTTTTTGAATGTAGTGAAAATTCGGAAAATAAAAATAAAAATTGAAAGGTTAATTTGTTTGAATTTGTTGTTTTTTGCATGATTTGTTGTTGTTTTGCGTTTGATTCATTGTTTGAATGTTGTTCCAAAATTGAAAACAAAAAATTTGAAAATAGGGTGGATTGCAGTTGAAACGGTTGTTTAGGGCCAGGAAAAGGGCCAACGTATGCGATTTGCGGCTGGGACGACGGCCAACTGTAAATCGATGCTAGCTAGCCCTCGCCCTAGCCGTAGAACCTCAACGGTTGGCTTCATCGTTTGCGGTTGCCCCTTTTTCTAGATTTTTTTTTCCCAAATTGTGGACGAATATTTATGTGGATATGTCTGTAGTTATTTTTGTGATATTTATGAAGAAAACGAATATTAATTTTTAAATTTATGAAAAAATTTGATTAATAATATTTTGTGACTATATTTTGAATTTTATGGAAAAAAATAATATTAATGATTATTTCGTAAAAAGCGAATATAATTAGTTTAAATATTATTATTGTTAACTATATTAATATTAATTTGATAAATAATTATTTATTTTGGTACAAAGCGAATATTATTAGTTGCATATATTATTATTTGTAATTATTGTTATTGTTAACTTTATTAATGTTATTTTTTTTTAGTAAATATTTGACAAAATATTATTTTTATTTATTTATTTATTATTTGGTATCAAATGTTATTAGTTTAGAGTATTTTTTAATAATGTTTGTGCGATAATTTATTTTTGTATTATAACAGGATGGCGGATGATGAAAGACGTCAAAATAAATGACATGGTAAAAGGCCTATGACACATGAGGAGCCTCAACCCAGCAAAAAGGATAAGGAGGCTGATCGTATTAGGGATAGGGTTGTTACGGCTTCTGCTAAAAGATTTAGGGGAAGCACAGTTGGCATTTGGTCTTGGCTAATCTCGAGGGTGGCAGTTGTCCACTGTTGTTGATCCATCATTTGCACCCCAGTATAGTGAACATGTGCCCGAGACGGATTTTCCTATTGGAGAGGGTTTGGATTATAGCCCTAACTTGTCGCACGGTCCACCCGTTCATACCGAGTAGGTGGATTAGGAGGTAGAGCACCATTCAGCGCCTCGTCTCGAGATAGATGATCAGCAGAGACAGCGGGAGAGACAGCGAGGGAGAGAGCGATAAAGACATCAGCAAGGCACAGTTGTTGAGGATCCATGGGTGTTTACATCAAGGATACCGGGCGGTCCGATGGATCCCGAGTTGGTTATGAGTTTCGAAGGTCACATCACTGCCGCTCTCTTAAGAGGGGAAGATGATCAGGGATTGTTGATTTGCCATAACTGTGTTGATCGTCTCCTCCAGTGGGACGACATGACTCCTGAGGCTATGGCTTATGTGAAAGATAGTGGGCTTTTACATTTGAGGGATTGCATGTTCATTCATTTGAACATCCCTTAGATTTGTTCTTTTATTAAGAGATGGCAGCCCGACACCAACAGCTTCCACATGCCATTTGGGGAGATGAAGATTACTCTGCATGACGTGTATTTCCTCATGGCGCAGCTTTATACGGCTGTGGCTACTACATTTGACATACCCGTGAAGAAGGTGATAGAGGATTGGAAGTCGGGTGGTCCGACTTTTCATTTAGTCCATGAGTCCCTAAAAGGGGAGGGTGCGGCACCTGATGACGTCGCGAGGGGGTACTTATTGTACTTGTTAGGTGCTACATTATTCATCGATAAGAACCAGCACCGAGTATCAGGTCACGTCTTACCCTTCTTACTTGATATTGAGGACGTGACTGGCTAGGCTTGGGGTACAGCCACTCTAGCTTATCTGTATCGACAGCTCGGGGTGGCTTCGAGGGCAGATACTAGACACGTTACTACCGGATCTTTGATGCTGTTAGAGGTAAATTTTTCGTATTTTAAATGATTTTCGCATAAATTATGAGTGTTAATTATATAAATTAATTTTTCAGGCTTGGATTTATGAGTATTTCCCCGAGTGCCAACCGAGGAGGAGAGTTAGGCGACAGGCATACGCATCTCGATGGGATGTTCGTGGTCGATGAATTATGAGGACCTTGTTCGTTACAGCAGCTGGTTGGATTAGATTATAGCTGCGAAGGTATTTAAAAACTATGTTTAGTTTGTAATCATTCTTGAATTGATTCTTAAATTTGACATTGATTGGAAACTAATTTTACATTTGATATAGGTTCGATATTTTGGTCCTTCTCCATACTGATATGTCCCCGGTAATTTGTATGATGGCATCATTCATTATCGTACTTATACAGAGCAGTATATACCAGTGCGTGTCCTACATCAATTTGGGTGCATCCAAACCATACCAAGAGCTCCGATACCGCAGAAGTTGCACAGGAGCCGCAATCCTTTGAAGTATGTATGCCTCTACCAAGGCGGGGCAGCGACATTGGATAAATGGGAGCATCGTTGTATTAGTTTGGAGACAAGGGTGAGATCTAGGTTGTCATCCAAGACGGACCCAGGTTATATGCCATGGTTTTTGCAGCGAACACATTTACGTGTGTCACTCGAGGAGATGGACATGGCTCTTGCACCTCGTCTCGTCACACCGATACAGATACATAGCGATGTGGTAATTTCAAGTGAAATTAAATTTTAAATTAAATTTCTCATTTATATTTGTTTTAACTAAATAATTTTCATGCAGCATATGGAGTCGTTGGGCGGTCTTCTTCGGGATTTTCACATTGATGATTCGACCAATAGTGGTTACTCAGAGGACGTGTTGGGTCGCTTGGCACCGTGGATGTATTACCCTTGATAATTAGAATGATTTGCCTTGTATGAACATGATTAAAGACGTGTTAGAATTTCATTTATCGTGGTTTATTAGTTTTAAATTATGTTAGACATTGGGTTATTAGACTTGGAAGTGTAAAATTTCAGTTAGACTTTTGGAAATTGAGTTTGGTTTGAAATTGTTTGTTCGTTTTAGTTTGATTAATTTCCATCAATAACTGAATTTTTTTCGAATATAAGTAACTAATTTCCAACCATAATATACGTTTTTTATTTTAAAAAATTTATTAAACCAAAGTAGGCCCAGTCGCCAAGTTCAAGCGGCTTAATGAAGGCCCAGCCGCCCCGGCCCAATGGCCAGGCAGAGAGCCAGCCGTGGAGCCTCCACGGCTGGGTAGCTGGGCCCTGTTGGAGTGAACTTTAGTTAAATTAATTTTTGTTTTTGAAATTTATATTTAATTAAATAATAACCACACAACAATAATTAGTTTTGGATGAACTATAATTCCCGATAAATTCTAAGTAACAACATGCGCATATCAGTTTCTAAGTTTGTATTAATTCAAAACAACAATAATACAAGTCACCGATTCTGTTATGACTCTCTCCTCGAAGCATGATACGCATCAAAAGCTCACTTGAAGTTACGGATCCGTACATCAAAGGTTTGTGTCCAAGTTTGGACGCTCACATCAGCAAGATGTCCCCACAAACCGTACAATGGAGGAAATGGAGCATCATCAGAAACGTGAAGTGCAATCCAATGAGATCCCACCATCACGTGTGCCATGTGCACAAAGCACCAGCAAGTGCAGTGCTCCCGTCACGACTTTCTAATGGGAAAAAACAATATGATGCAGAAACTCTGAAAGTGGTGACAATGACTTGATACCATGTGGCTACAACAAAACCCAGATCATTTGCAACAAACCAGCAACGTTCAGGAGCCATCTCCTGATAGAACTGAAGAGACCAATATGCTTTGTTGTAATACTCCAATCCACTAAAGCAAGTCTCGTACATTGCCCTGTTGTTCTCTATCTCCACTAACAAATCAAATCTCACTTATAGCCAACGTTCTTCTGTGCCGAATACACAGTGAGAAACGACTCTAAAACTGCAGTTACCATCCGACCTGGCATCCTCATACGACTCTATATATGACTGCATGAATGGGGGAATCTCATGGAGGAAAGGGAACACATTAGATCTGACACCAGATACAGAAGCCGTAGTACCTTGACCACTAGAGCCTCGACCTCGGCAGCCACGACCTCGGGAGCCTTGACCTCAGGAGCCTTGACTCGAATTTGTGGTTGGCGTCCTAGGAGGAAGGTCGGAGTACATCCTCTCAATATATTCCCAACCAGATGGGTCTCGTCTAGTAGAGGACCTACTCTTTGGCCGCCCCTTGCGTGCCCGATGCTCTGGATCCAAATTCACTTCATTTTGCGGCTGATATAATCTACTAGTCTCAATGGCCCATGCCAACGGTTGAGCTTCACTACCCTACTCGTAGATTCTCCTGTTCTCAGCCATCAACTCAGCAGCCTCAGATCTGTGCACCTGTTGATTTTTAAAAAAATAAAGAAGCCATTTGAGACCGATGTAACAATTTTGCCAAGAACAATTCAAAGTTTTTCTTATTTCCATAATAAAGTTATTTGAATTATAAGTAATTACCGGTTCCTGTGCGGGATCCTCTATATGAAGTGTTTTCCAAAATACATGTATATCATAAAGAGGTATAGGTCTCCCTCATAAATCAAGGCATGCATCTCATGGCAACATGGTACATGTGAAGTCTTGAATGCAAATCTACATGAACTCTCATCCTCACCAACCTGGGGACCTCTATCGAACTCCTCGATCAACTTTTCCAAACCACAATGAGTGAGATGAATTACCAACCTGTTGTCAATCCAATATTCTCATACTTTACACATCGGGACCTCTCAAACTCAGTTGTGATCTTTATCAATTGCTGCTCCACAAGGTCCTGGATATGGGGAAATATTAGATGAAAGCCCATATTGGCAAACTCTAATGACCTCTTCAGCGCAGCATGCTGATTCTCAACCCTAAACGTCAAAAATAAATGTTAGTATAAATAATATTTTACAAATTAAATACGAATCGAATATTTAAAACTATTCCAGATAAGATATATTACCTGTTGGTATCCGTGGTTTCAAAATGTAGGTATTCTTTAATCCAAGCATTAACAATTCTATCTTTGTATGGCCTCAACCATGTGTTATCAATATAAGCTACCACTTTAGAAAGTTTGTGCCAACAAATCCTCAAGTCATGCCAATATTGTTGGTACTCTTCTTCCATCAAGGAGCCTATTACCTTCTTTCATCTCCAAATAAGTCTTGCATTGACCTTTGTTAATTTTGTCTCATCTGTTACAAATTCTTGATATCTCTCTGAATATGTGTTCTACATAAGATATGCTTGGATTGTGGGAAAACCTACTCAATTGCATACATCAAACTCAACTCTCTGCCGGTAGCAATAACCATGAGTTGATGCTTGAAAACAGATTTCAACCTTTGAAACGCCCATAAGTAACTTGCTTTTCTCTCATCTTTCATGTACACCCAAGCAATAGAAAAATTATGACCTGTTGGGGTTAAACCAATCACCTCCAACAATGGCAAGCCATACTTGTTTGTCTTACAAAAGTGCCATCCATAATGATTACATAGTAAAACTTACGTAACAATTTCACAAATGTTGGATGAGAAAAAAAACACGTCTGACACTACCTTTGAGCCTGGCTCGACCTGATGGTGAAGTACGTACCCATTATTTTGACACAAAGTGAAAAACCGGTTAATTGATGATTGCCCACCCATCTCTTTCTTCCTCGTCTCATAAAGGGCATTACAAACCAATTTCCTTTGAGGTGCCTCATGTTTAGGGAAATCTTTCTTAAGTTGAATCTGAATGTGCCTCGGTTTCATGTGAGCATATGGTCATATGTAGCAACTTTCTCCTTCATCTCATGAGTTAGCTTGTTCACCGAGGTGTGCCATGCATTGGATTCCCCCAAACCGTGATTGTGCTTACCAAAACACACATTCACAATCCAACCACCTTCAACTTCAACTCCTTTAAGTTTGAATGGACAACCACATTTTTTCGATTTCGGCTTCTCCTTCATTCCTCTATATACTCCACTTTGCTCACATTCTAACGTCAATTCCGGCCTTATACTCTTATTTTTCGAACTTGTAATCGTGAAGTACATGAAATTTTCTTTGCCTTTTTTTCTCACCCAATCTTCCAACTCATCCCAACTACGAAATAGTTGATTAGTGTGGAGATCATGACTGTAGTTGCGATCTATCTCGTTGGCCTCGCGATAATTATTTTTGAACGCATCCACCGCTTCTGCAATTGCCGTATCATCAATTGTTGCATCATCAACTGCTGAATCATCTAAAAAAGTGTACTCCTAAATAAGAAAATACGTCAATTATTTAAAAAAAAATAACAAAAATAAATAAATGGACCATAGAGCAGGTGCCCAACTATACAGCACCTATGGCCTGGCATAGGCCCAACCATAGAGCACCTATGGCCTGGCATAGGCCCAGTCGTAGATGCTCAACGACTGGACACAAGCCCGCCGTAAGCTCTCTACAGCTGGGCTTATGTCCAATTGTCGAGCATTTGCGGCTAGGCTTAGGCCTGGCCACTTGTGCTCTATGGTTGGATATATATCCAACCATGGGGAATTTATGGCTCGATCTGTTTCCAACCAAAAAAATTTAAACTAATTATGTTCCGTCAACGTTCATATTTTAAATAAAAGAAACATTTTAAAAAAAATTAAAATTGTTTACCTTCCAATAATCGTCTTCATGATTACCATCCATTGCCACAAGATTGATCTTTAGAGAAAGCGTGAGAGAATAAGAAAGGGAGGATATAAAGTGTGAAAGGGATGAGAGAGACAGTTAGGGTGTTATGTTTTTAAGTTGGGGGCATTTTGGGGCTTTGTCCTACGTTTTGAAATTTTATGTTCTGCGTTTAGCACGTCTCATTGGAAAATGTGCTCGTAGCCTAATAAGATTAGCAAACGCCAAGTTGTGAGTTGAAATGATGATACATGTGACCATCTAGTTGATGCATCAATCAAAACCATAAAATATCTAAATGGTCCACATGATGGATGTATAGGTTCACATATGTCACCTTGTCTGCGTTCTAGAAAAGTAAGGGACTCAAACCCTATTTCGCCTGGTGATATCCATTTCGGCAGATATCCTAAAAACTCAACAAATTCCTTTGAGACATGGGAGAGTACAATGCATTATCAATTTGAAATTACGTTCCTCCAAGCAAAGATATATTCACTCTTCCAAAGGCTTCATAATTTTGTACTAGCTACTAGATATAGTAATGACACTTGCCTTTTGCATTAGCAAGAAAATATCTCTTATTATTTAATATAGTGTGTGTGGTCGCACTGTCTGCGAGGCATATCTCTTTGCCATTCATGGGTAATCGAATATCGGGAGCATCCATAATTTCTTTAAAATAAAAGCTCATTTAATTAACCATTCAAACTTAGGAAAAAAAAATAACTATGATATCTATGAATAAAATCATACTTAAAAGGTATAAATATAAACGTCATTAAATAAGAGTTCTACTACATTAAATATGAAAAATATTAAATGAAAATTCAACGAAAATAACTTAATGTCTAATAACTCAATCGTAATTAATATCTAAATATTCAAATTGTCAAGAACACCACTGCTAATCAAATGATCAATTTTCCTTTCGGGGTCAGAGAAAAAATCAAAGACATCCAAATGTGTGGCATCATCATAACCATCAAGATCTATCATGATCTACATGGGTAAAGTTTGTTTCCACCTGTCCATTACTACTAACATAATTAGTCTCTCCCCCTTTTTATTTTTCTTTCAAGGATCTCTTATAGAGCTCAACAAGATGCTTTGGGTATGACAGACACGTGCCCAATGATCTTTGCAGCAAGAAATTCACTATGATTGGGTACCATTCTATTGTCAGAAGTGTCAACATCTTGGGCACAAAACTGAAAAGTGCATAAAGGGGAGTAAGAAGATCGGAGAAAATGTGGTTAATAAGGAAAATGTGGGAGTGAATGAAGAGAAGGAGGCAGGTAGTAAGGAAGGAACATCTACAATGGAGCCTACCACTACAGTTGTCTCCCATGCTGAGGATCTTGACCTTGTTGAGTTCAGATCTGTGCCAAGTAAACACACATTCAAGCCCAGGAATAATTTTCTCTCTGCAGAACATAATAAATCATTGCCTTCTAAATTCCAATTGCTGTGGTCACAAGCAGTTGAGGATGAGGAAACTGAGCATAAAGGGGTGGATGAGTTGGGAATACAGGCTACTTTGGAGGACTCTGGTGGTGGTGATGGGTCTAATTCTCCCCATGATAATCTCTGCTTGGAATATTAAGGGTTTAAATCAACCCCACAAGCAGAGGGAGGTGAAGACCTTCCTTGCTCAGAATAAGGCATTTTGCTTGAAACTCATGTTAAGCAACATAATATGGAGAAAACTATTAGGAAGCTGGGTACAGGTTTGAAAATCTTGGAGAATTATGCTGCTCATCCAAATGGTAGATTTTGGGTACTTTGGAAAGCTCATAAGGTGGATGTTGACATGATTGTAAGTTCTGATCAAGCTATCCATTGCCTAGCAAGTGATACAAGCTCTGGGAAGAAATTCCACTTCACTGCAGTCTATGCTCACAACAAACCTAAGGCTAGACAATCACTATGGCACCACCTCATCAATTGGGGCATTGATATGCAACTTCCCTGGCTCATCCTAGGTGATTTTAATGCTCCGTTATATGCTAATGATAGATTGAGTAACNTCTCTTGCTGATATGTTGGATTTTTCAAAATGTCTTTCACAACTTGGTGTCACTAATATCCCTTACACTGGTCATTTTTATACTTGGTCTAATAAACAAGATGCTAATAGTAGAGTGTCTTCAAAAATTGATAGAGTTCTTGGTAAGTCATGGAGTATGTGTTTCAGTCATACACATGTTGATTTTTTGGCCCCTGGACTATTTGACCATTCTCCTAGCATTGTGAAGATTGATGATATGGCTAGTAGTCAAAGAAAACATTTCAAATTCCTTAAATGCTGGACACAACACAAAGATTTTCTACTCATTGTGAAGAAAGTTTGGGATATGCCTATACATGGATGCATGATGTTCCAGATAGTAAAGAAGCTGAGGCTCCTGAAGAAGGAATTCAGATCCCTTCATCAGAGTGCTTACAGTCATATGGATGATAGAATAAAGAAGTGCCAAACTGCTCTCTTCCACATTCAGCATGACATTGATACTGCCTCAGCTAGTCCTGGTCTGATTGAGGAGGAAAGAAAGCTTGTCAGTGAGCTCAAAAGACTGAGATATGGTGAGATCACTTCCCTGCACCAGAGAGCCAAAAGTGATGAGATCAATCAAGGAGATGAATCCAGTAGATATTTCTATGCAAAGATTAAAGAGAGGTAAGAAATTTCAACCATCAAGAGGATCAAGGATATGCAGGGCAACATTCAAACCACTGAAGACACAATCTCTGTTGCTTTTGTGGAATATTATAAGCACCTATTGGGGAAGACTGAAGAGGTTGCAGAGTTTGATCCTTCATACCTGAGCTCTGGTCCTACATTGAATGAGGAACAAACAAATGTTCATACCTCCCCTGTTACTTACAGTGAGGTGAAAGAAGCCATTCACTCCATACCAGATGACAAGGCCCCAGGGCCTGATGGGTATTCTGCTAGCTTCTTCAAAGCTGCATGGTCTGTTTTAGGTGGTGATTTGTACAATGTAGTTAGTGAGTTCGTCTCACATGGTAAAATGCTTAAGCAGATTAATACCACTCTCATATCTCTTATACCTAAGGGATCCTCTCCTGAAGCTGTGAGTGACTATAGACCTATTTTGTACTGTAACATCCTATATAAGGCTATCACAAAAATCATCACTGATAGAATGAAGAAGGTAATTCACTGCATAGTTGGGAGTCAGCAGAATGCCTTTATTAAAGGTAGGAATATATGTGACAACATACTCCTTGCTCATGAGCTTGTTAAGCAATATGATAGAGCTTCCATTTCCCCAAGATGCATGGCAAAAATTGATATCAAAAAAGCATATGACTCTCTCAACTGGAAATTCTTAAGGGCTACTCTACTGTACCTTGGTTTTCCACAAACATTCACCCATTGGATCATGACTTGTGTAGAAACTGTTTCCTTCTCCATTAATATTCATGGCAGGCCCACTAGCTTCTTCAATGGTGCTAGAGGGGTTAAGGTGATCCCATGTCACCTTACTTATTTGTGATTGTAATGGAGGTTCTTACAAGAATGTTCAATAAAACTGCTGCTGATGAGAGGTTCAGATTTCATCCAAAATGCAGTAGATGTAAGCTCACTCACCTTACATTTGCTAATGGTCTTCTTATTTTCAGTAGAGGAGATAAAAATTCTGTGACTTCCATGATTGAATGTGTGGGGGAAGTTTTCCAAACTGTCTGGATTGTGTGCAAATCCACAAAAATCTTGTTTGTATTATGGAGGTGTTCCTAATGAGGTGAAAGCTAATATTCTACATGGAACTGGGTTCAGTGAAGGAAATTTTCCCTTTAGGTACTTGGGAGTACCTTTGAGTACTAAAAGACTCACTACTAGCTGCTGCCAAGTCCTTATTGATAGGATAGCAAATAAACTTCATGGCTGGTCTAACCAATTCTTGAGTTATGCAGTGAAAGCCCAACCCATCAATTCTGTAATTTTTGGCATGGAAAGCTACTGGTTCTCTATCTTTACCTTGCCAAAATTAGTGGTGGAGCATATAGAGAAGTTATGCAGACAATTTTTTTAGGGTAAAAATGGGGGTGGTCTCAGCTTTATGGCTTGGCACAAGATCTGTAGACCTCATAGGGAAGGGGGCTTCAATATTAAAGAACTGCTCTCATGGAACAAGGCTCTGCAATTGAAGTGGATTGATAAACTGTTCAATGACAAAGATTCTATATGGTGTGATTGGGTTCAGAAATACTATCTCAAATATGATTCAGTATTCACTGTTAAACCCAGAAATAATGACTCTTGGGTTTGGAGGAGACTATTGCAGCTAAGGGACAAATTTATTCAACTCAGTGATGGCATAGCACCAGCAATGTAGCATCTACAGACATGGAGGAAGGGGAAGTTTCAAGTTCATAAGGCCTACGACATGTTCAGAGAGGTGGGGAGGAGTCAGCGAGGCACAAAAACTATCTGGGACTCCCTTGCTCTGCCTAGGCAAAGAGTTATTCTTCAAATGGTAGCTAACAACCAATTAGCAACAGTAGATAATATGATTAAGAGAGGCATTCCCATACCCAATAGGTGCATACTGTGTAAACACTATGCAGAAAGCACCTCTCATATCTTTTTTGAATGCAGCTACTCTTATCAGATTTGGAAAGCAGTGATAACATGGTTGGGCATTAGCAAAATACCAAGCTCACTCAAGCAAGAGATTAAATGGTACAATAAGTATGTTAAAGGAAAACAGCCAAGGCAAAAGATTAGAAGAGAAGCTCTTAGTGCCACTGTGTACTGTATTTGGAATGAAAGAAATAGAAGACTCTTCCAAGAAAAGGAGAGATCTTCCCAGTAGCTTATCAGCCTGATCCAGTTCCTAGTATATACTAGACTATATGGCATGTATTCTGAGAGTATAAGTATAGTATAGATTGTATTGTGATTTGATCTATTAGCTTAGTCACTCTGGCTTTGCACATTGCTCTTGTAACTCTCATTGAGGGTACCGCCTTGGTATCCCTTTGGTTAATGGAACAATAATTACCATTTTCCAAAAAAAAAAAAAAACTTATAAACTTTTTTTGGAAAATGGTAAGCAATCTTATTCCATTCTCCAAAGGATACCAGAGTCGTACCCCTAGGATAAAGTTCTGTACATAATTAGGTTGGGCATATCCAAGTGTACAACTCAAATATCAACTATAAGCAAAACTGTTTAACATGAAAATAGAGGTAATCATCATAAGTGATGTAGTATCTAGCACTCGTGCTAAATTATATTGAGTTCACTATCTTCTGCACATCTCTACTTTTCCCTCCAAGATCTCACATTTCTTTCTCACCAAATTTCATATATTGTAGCCAGTATCGCTGCTCTGTATTTTCTGCATTTTACATTCCGCCCCCTTACATAGTTTCTGAACCACCTCATTTCATGCTTCAAGGATAGAGGTGTAGTAACTTATAAACTTAAATGTCCTTTTATTAAAGAAAATTGGGTGAGCTATTTTTCTATTAAAACTACAATTCCTTACAAAGTGAATTTGATAGGTCTTCGTTTATTTTACGTTGAATGTTCTTTGATATAACATTATTAAAAATTGAATCCAAAAACTGAGTTAAATGAAGATATTTAATGTCATATCATAAATAGTTCAGATAAAAATAGCATATATGAATGTTGGAGTATGAAAAAATGTTGAAGAGAAAGATTGTTGCTGCCCTCTCCAGTGCAGTTAGCCTTTTATCAACAACTCAAAAGATCTGTACAATATCCTGACGATTACAAAGCCAAAAACAAAAAATATCATTCCTAACTCAAGGCTAATGTAACTCCTAAAAGATTGCAATAGATAAAGTACAGCTAATAAGACTATTAATATAGTATACAAATATACACATTCCTTATACATTCCAACACTCCCCCTCAAGTTGGAGCATGGGGTGTATAAGTGCCCAACTTGCGCAAAATCTCGTGAAGTTGACGATGTCCCAAAGCCTTGGTAAATATATCTGCCAACTGGAAATGAGTGGGAACATAAACAGTTTTGAGCTCGCCAGATTGAATTCTTTCTCGAACAAATTGAAAGTCAACCTCTATGTGTTTGGTCCGCTCGTGGAAAATCGGGTTGGCTGCAATATGTAAGGCCGCTTGATTATCACAATGTAATCTAGTGGGCTGCTTTTGAGGCACATGTAAGTAAGCCAACAGTCCTCGCAACCAAATTATTTCACTTGTCGCATTTGCCATTGCCCTATACTCGGACTCCGCAAATGATCTAGACACTGTAGTTTGCTTCTTGGATTTCCAAGAAATAGGAGCAGAACCCAAAGAGATGAAATACCCAGAAACTGATTTTCTTGTCATGGGACATGTAGCCCAATCCGAATCACAATAACCAATTAAGTCCAAAGCATTGCCACTTGGAAGTAATATACCCTGACCTGGATTAAGTTTCAAATAATGAAGTACTCTTAAGGCTGCTGCCCAGTGATCTTGACGTGGGTCTTGCATAAAATGAGTTAAAACGTGTACTGCATATGTTATATCGGGACGAGTGATGGTCAGATAGAGTAGACGTCCTACCAAACATTTGTACAGAGATGAGTCTTCAAGTGGTTCTCCAGCATCTTGGTTGAGACGTAGTTGCTGCTCCATAGGCGATAAGCTTGGCTTAGCCCCTGTCAGCCTGCATTCAGTTAGATGTCTAACACATATTTTCTTTGACATAGGAACGATCCTTCAGAGGCTCTCGCAACCTCTATGCAAAGAAAATACTTCAACTTGCTAAGGTCTTTAATATTAAAACACTTGCTCAAATATCTCTTGAAATCATCACATTTTGGGGCATTATTTCCTGTCACAATTATGTCATCAACATAGACAAGTACAACCAACAGATCACCATCATTATCATAAACGAATATAGAGTGTTCGGTCGGACAATGCACAAACCCATATTGTTTTATAGCAAAGGAAAGCTTAGCAAACCAATTCCGTGGCGCTTGCCGCAACCCATACAATGACTTCTTCAACCGACACACTAGATCCGGGCTTGGAGTGTGAAATCCAGGTGGAGGCTTCATATACACTTCTTCATGAAGATCTCCATGAAGGAAAGCATTGTTCACATCCATTTGACAAAGAGGCCATCTTTTTGCCGCCGCAATAGCAAGTAAACAACGAACAGTCACCAAGTTGGCTACGGGAGCAAAGGTCTCTGTGTAGTCCTCTCCCTCAGTTTGATGACACCCAAGAATGACCACTCGAGCCTTATATCGCTCCACAGTCCCAACTGAATTATATTTAATTCGGTATACCCACTTGCAACCTATTGCCTTCTTCCCATGAGGTAATTTTTCAAGTGACCAAGTATCATTATCCTCAAGTGCTCTAATCTCTTTAGCCATAGCATCCCGCCATCTTTGATCCTTCACAGCTTGTGCAAAGGACCTAGGTTCTTCATTAGAAGTAATTGACGCTAAAAAGGCTCGATGAGAAGGAGAAAATGTTTCATATGAAATGTATTGAGTGAGAGGATAAGGAGTACCCGAGGAGTTATTATGGAGTGGGTGTGACGCTGGGGTCTTTGCCTCAATTGCCTGGCAAACATAATCTTTCAAATATCCTGGTGGTCATCGCTCTCTTTGTGGTCTTACTTCTGGTACATGCTCGTTAACCTCTTGCTCAATTACACCATTATTGTTGGACTCATTACTTTCTCCTTCATCATTTATAATGTTCTCATCAGAACCATTGAATCCATTTTGGTCATCATGTGCGATCCCCTCAGTACAAGTATGATCATCATGTGGCTCATTTGTACAAGGGCTATCTACTGGTTGCTCATGTGTCTCTGCATCCCCACAACAATATTCTTCCACAGCTTTGTCATTTTCTATGGGCAATGCTGAATTTTCACAGTTATTTGCTTTATAGGGGAAAACATGTTCATAAAACACCACATCTCTTGATACGAAGATACGCTTTCGCTCAATATCATTTACTTTCCAACCTTTTTTTCCTTGTGAATACCCAAAAAAAAATACACTTACTTGCCCTCTCATCAAATTTATCCCTTATTTTATTGTGCATATGAACATAACAAAGACATCCAAATATCTTAATGTGATCATAAGTGGGTGATTTTCCGTACAACATCTCATAGGGAGTTTTTCCATTATTAGCAAAAGTAGGAGTTCGATTTATGAGGTAGCAAGCAACAAGAACACATTCTCCCCATAAATAAATAGGCAAAGAGGCATGAAACCGAAGTGCTCTACCAACGTTCAACACATGTCTATGTTTTCTCTCTACCCTACCATTTTGTTGTGGGGTACCAACACAAGAGGATTCAGTCATAATGCCATTTTCACGAAAGAATGTTTTTAGTGGTTCTCCAATAAATTTAGTTCCATTATCACTTCTCACCCTTTGAACACAACTGTTATATTGTGTTTTCACCATTGCACAAAAATCCACAAGAATACGATACACTTCAGTTTTCTCTTTGACAAGAAACACCCAAGTTCCCCTACTAAAATCATCCACAACAATTAAAAAATAGTGAGCACCGGAAAAGGAAGTCGTTCAATATCGACCCCATAAATCACAATGAATCAAGGAAAGTGGTTTGGATGCTTTATTATAACTTAAAGGAAAGGAGTTTTTAACTGCTTTGCTCTATAACAGACATCACAACATTCAAGAGCATTCTTATTCAATTTAAAACCACATAAAGTACTTAACTTAGACAAACTACTCAAAGATGGATGGGAGTCCCATCCTAGCATGCCAAATTCTTGATTCTTGTTCGCCTACAGCAGCACATGCCGAGCCTTCGGTTGACCCTTGCCAGCAATAGACCCCGTTGCACAAATTACCCAGTCCAATCACCCTCCTCGAGAAACGGTCCTGGATCAAACATTGAGTGGATGAGTACGAAACAACACATCTTCTCTTAGTTTTCTAATTAGCATATATCAAATTGCAAGCAAAGCAGGGGATATATAAAACTTCATGTAAGACAAAGTTTGGTTCTAAAAGAACTGTTCCTGCTTGATGGATTTTGATACAATCACCATTGGGAATGGTTATGTTGATGGGTTCCTTCAAATTATGTAAGTAAAACTGTTTAACATGAAAACAGAGGTAATCATCATAAGTGATGTATCTAGCACTTGTGCTAAATTATATTGAGTTCACTATCTTCTGCACATCTCTACTTTTCCCTCCAAAAGTACTCAAATTTCTTTCTCACCAAATTTCATATATTGTAGCCAAGGCAAAAGATTAGAAGAGCAGCT
>BSSO01002941.1:0-17782 GCA_030267885.1 Mesembryanthemum crystallinum
TGGATGTTCATTGGGTCGGGTTGCCATTGCCATGCCTACTCACATGAGGGTATTTTCAAGATTTCACTATATATTTCGCTAGAATCCGGCCAAAAGTATCATTTTACAAGAAAAGTGATCTTAAAAGGTATCTGTTCGCAAACTTTCTTTTAAAAGGTAGTTAATCACAAAGTGGGTATGATAAAAGGTAGTGTTTCACAAAAAATCCTTTAGTTAACTTGCTGCTTTTGCCTAGCTATATTTTTGTTTCATTACAAGATCTAGGTTTTGCAGTAGATCTATACTTTCTTTACGAGACTTTTGGGCCAAGGACTCTTACCTCCCACATTGATCAAACTCTTTACAGGTTGTGATAAGAAAAAGTTTCTATAATAATAACAGTATAAAGTTACAAGGTAGGAGGACAAGGAGTCCTCAAGAAAGTAATTTCACATCTCCCCAATGACGTTGATTGTCAGTGAGGGTAATACCCTTAAAGGCCCCAGCCGGTTTGATCCAAAGAGAGGCCAAATACACAATGTGGCCCCAAACATAATCTACTGGCGTAGAAATCCCCGTGAAGATACGGGAATTTCGTTCCAACCAAAGACACTAGAGAAGTGCCATAAAAGAACATCTCCAAAGCAAGCTACACTCCTTGCCTTGCCCCAAACCAACATAGCGAGTCTGTAGGTCTTACTATTCTTAATTGTTGTTGGCTCCAACTACTTCTCTTATTTAGTCCCTAAACTTTCCCGTGAAATCTAAAGAGTCCATCCGTCTTTGTAAATTCATCCCGTAGAAAATGTTGAAGCCATTTATTCAAATTTTTGACAAAATGTGATTCTCTGACAGCGGGTTCCAAGGAAACAGCACATTTATTTGAAAAGAGAGATTCAGAAGCATAACGAACTTCAATTTTGTAGGCAGTAATTATGTCTACAAGATTCACTCAACCCTTATTCTTTCATCAAATAAGGTTCGACTGCAAATTCTATACTCCTCTAGTCCTCTTCCAGTGTGTTATCCCTAAAATAAAGATTAGGAGGCATTTTAGCTTATTCTCTTGACCTGTGTGACTCACTTTCTCAAGCCTTAATAGAGATTGGTTGGGCTTGCCTCTCTCAGCCCCCATAAGATGCTTCCTAACACTTCACAGAATCAATATGACCGACTTTTGGAATGGATAGCTCCATGTTTAGACTGATATTTTCTCTTCTTCCAACTTGTTTTCTATTTAGTGGTGCATTTTCAATTGGCATCAAAATTGGAGGTAATCATTCATTATATTTAGTACACTCTCTCTTGCAGGATGCTGGAATTGGGACAAGTATTGACTCATTCTACGAGTATCTTCTAAAGGTTGGTGTTTCAAGAGAATGAATTTCGTCAGTTTGATTTATTCTTCCTTTCTTTATGCTGATTAATTGACACTGAATTAATGTCATTATTATCTTCTAGATTGTTTGTCTTTATTGAACAGTTCTGTGATGATTTAATATATCCATTGATTGAATTTTTTTTTTATTTTTTTTTTTTATTTTTTTATTAGCACGATCATCTCTTTTGAAGAGCTTGTTACTAGGAGCTTAAAACTTGCATGTTTTTGAACTTCAAGCATTTATGTAACGGCCATCCTATTATCAGTCAAAGTCACATGTTTGCCTGTTTTGCATGCCACTATGCCAGAGCTTAGAAGGCTTTTTGGCTTTTTGACAGACTTTAACGAAGATTCATAAGATTGGGAATGAGGAGCTTGCTGCAAAATGATTAGGACTTAAAAAACTTGTTACTGCGACATGTTGTTACGTTTTTAGACTCTGCCATTTTTCTAGGTCTTTCGCATGTCTTTGTTAGGTTTCCAAGTGTTATACTTGTGTTTTGAGTATCCTGGTAGTGGTATCTATTTCAGAGGTTCCCTAGTTTGAGCTCCCTAAGGGCCAGTGGAGGTTTTCCAGGCTGTTAACTTCAGGATTAATGGATTAGTTGGGCTGGGAAAAAGCCTAGATACCCATGTTTCCTAAAAATAAATAATCTGATAGTGGTACTTTGAGGAGAGTCAACATAATATTCTCTATTGAGGTGAAAATATCTGCCCTTAGAGGCTCTCAGATCAAAAGAATTTTTAAGTTAAGCCACTGGCTACGGAAAACAAATGTCGTGTCTTTCCATAACGTTTGACAAGTTTCTGTGTATAGGATGCTATAATCATATGTGAACCAACCTATCTAGCGAGACACTGTAGATGATATTATTTAATACCAACTTATTTTGATGGGAAGAAATATGTGCTCCTTTACCAAAGTTAATGCTATCTATATAACTTGAGAAAGTGCTACTTGGATAGTAGATTTTGTGGAAATCTGCCCTGAATGAAATGCTAAACACACAATTAATGGCCAGCAACATTTGTCAGGCGTTCTTATTGTTTGGAGATGAGGAGTATCTTTTCATGTTTCAAGAAGCTTATGCGGCTGCAATGCGCTATCTATTCACTGATCCCTGGTAGATTATGAGTTGAATCTGAGCTACTCATCACATTATTTTTTTCATTTCTTCGTTTTGTTTATTTATTTGTGTAACTAAACGAGCACTGCTCACATTAAAAGGAAATCGCTGTAGGTATGTGGAGGTTAATATGGATTCTGCAGCTATTGTATGGCCATTATTCAACAGTTTGCAGGCATTCTGGCCTGGCTTACAGGTAAAATGCTTGTTTCTTACATAAATTTTCCATCTCCAACTGGAGGTTGTATTGGTCAGATGGCAAGTGTAGCTGATCTAGTTTATTTTTAAAAGGTTTTAGCTGGGGATGTTGATCCAGCTATCCGTACACATGCTGCATTTTATGGTGTTTGGAAAAGATATGGCTTCACTCCTGAGGGCTTTAATCTGGCTACTCTTAGTGTTCAGGTAAATTTTCAATGAGTCTGAGTTCCCCCAATTATTGAAAGCACAGTTTCATTGATTTTGTAAAATTGAATTTTTTTTACAGTGTAATCTTGAGTGGTTTTTAATTAGGTTTTTTTTGCGGAGAACCACCTTATTTATAACACTATTTGTGAAAAACTACCTTATAAAATCGACTTTGTTATGAACCACCTTATAAAAATAAATCCCCTTGACGGACCCACCTTACACTTGATTCCGGCCAAATTAAAGGGCTTTGTTCCCATCTTACCCTTATGCTTTGTAATAAGTGTATTTTTTTTATCCAACAAAAATAAATAAAACCATTTTCCATGGAAAAATTAAAGGGTCTTTCTCGTTTTTCTAGCCTTAAGAAAATGGTTTTTTTTTTTAACCTAAAAAATTACAGTTATTATAAAATATAAGGGCAAAACTGGAAGACAGCTCTTTGATTTGGCCGGAATTAGGCGTAAGGTGGGGTTCCTCAAGGAACCTCATTTTCTAAGGTGGTTCCCAACAAAATCGATTTTATAAGGGATTTTTTCGCAAAAAGTGCTGTGCATAAGGTTGTTCTCCACAAAAAGCCCTTTTAATTATTTATTCCCTCCGTCCCGTAATTAGCTTTCAAAACCCATAAAATCCCATAACTTTTCTATTATACCCCTCCCCTAACTCACAAATACAATAAAAAAAATACACTCTCTCTTCAATCACACACTCTCTCACCAATCACTCTCACTCTTTCTATTATGTTATTCTCTCACAATAATATCTCTCTATTACTCACATAAAATTCCCCTTTATTTTTTATTCCTTCTATTACTACAAGGGTAAATTTGTCTAAAAACACACACCTAAAATCTTGTTCCCTCCTAGTTTTTAAAAGCTAATTCCGGGACGGAGGGAGTATTAAGTATTATTATTATCAAAGATGATAAAGTAAATGTATTGATAAAAAAAAAAGGGTTAATTTCAGTGAGGTATACCGAGGTTTGGCCAAAATATAGAAAGGTATACTGACGTTTGAATAATTACATTGAGGTATACTAATTTTGGAAAGCTTAATGTAAATTCACAAATTCGGTGACCGGAGCACATGAAATGACAATAATGCCCCTAAAAGATGGTTGGGCATATCCCTCATAAAATACTAAGATAGAGACAAAAAAAATTTGGTAAAATACAATTAACAAACAAAATTAGTGGAATGTAAGCACCACAATTTTCAAAAAAAAAAAAAAAAGTTAGCCCTAAATTTATATTTTGATATAATGGTTTCAATAAGGTATACTGAGGGTAATATTGTCATAAAATTGTTATGTTGAGCCAGAATTTCACCGGAGTATACCTCAATGTAATTTCTCAAATGTCAGTATACCTATGTGTATTTTGGCAAAACCTCAGTATACCTCACTGAAATTTACCCTAAAAAAAAAAAGAATGGTGAAAAGAAAACAATCAGTAGAATAAAGCCCTCTGGTCCCTCTATACTTTAGGCGAAGGGGCCCCTGGAAATGTCTTGAGGACAATGAGTCCAATGACCCACAAAGAAGGAAGGTACACCCGTCTATGCCAAATCAACTCTACTGGGTTTAATTGATCACAGAAAACACTATTATTCCTCTCAAGCCAAATACACTAAACCACAGGGAACCTTGCATATTGCCAAATAATTTTTCCTGCTTAGGGCCTGAAACCTCTGAAATCAGTTTGAACCATCACCAACAAGCTAGAGGGATAAACCCAATAGTCCCCAAATATACCAAAGAGGCAGCCAGACATTCCTGCCAAAGGGGCAATGCAACAACGATAGCTTGTTAGTCTCACTGCTTCCATGGCACATCACACATGTGTCAGTTGATAGCAAGTTACAAGGCATTCTTCGTTGTCGCATATTTGCTGGTGTATTATGGCCCATAGTCCTAAAGGAAGCACACACCTTCAGGGGAACTTGTCCAAATGACAGAACTAAGAGGGAAAAGTGAATCTTGCGGAGTGGAAGTCAGATACTGGAAATTTAATTTACAAGAAAAAAACCTTGTTCTTGAAATGGCCCAACCCCTGTCTGTGTGCACCAACATAAGTAAAGGTATGAAGCAGAAGAAGCAACACAGCTAGCTCATTAAGCTTCCTCCCACCAATGTTTTTCATGACGTAAAAATTTCATGAGATAGAAGAGCCATCAACAGTATAGAAGTGAAAAATAGGCATGTGATGGAGGGAAGAGAGATTGAGTTGTAAAAGGTGGGGAAACAATAACAAGAAGGAGCAGCTTCTCACCAGGTGTCCTACCAAAAGAGGACCGTGTCCCCTAGACCTTCTGTAAAGTTAACCATAGGAAGGAAAGAAGGACATTTCCAATGGTAAAAATATATCCACTACCAACATATACACGTCCCATCCATTCTGATGAACACCATACTTGCTTCGAAGGACCATGTGCCAAAGAGATTCTAGTTCAAAGGGAATCACCAAAGCCACTTGCCTACCAAAGAAATGTTCTTAGGAACCAAATTACCAAGTCATTTCCCCCAATTTCCATAGGTTTACACGCTATTCCAAGCTACCAAATGATCCCTGGTCCTCTATCATGTAACCCGACCAGAGGAACTCACACATGATACGCGACATTCAATGATTCAATCCTTCTGTAGAGCATTATTATTCTGTCATGCAGTTGGACATTGGGTGTTTGGGCTATTCTAGCTGAATGCCATTTTTTTTATGAAATATTTTACAAAAGGTTGTATTAAAACCACTGAATGAGAATACTAAGAAGGAAGACAAGCCGTCCTCCCAATATCTCTAAGTTAGAGAAACTTTATCTTGACATCGTAATAACTCATAGATTCCCTTCAAGCCTTAGTCCCAAGGGAAACTGGTTAAGTCACCCGATCCCAAAGAAGCTTAGGTGACAAGGTAATTCCCGGAAAAACCCTACCATTTTTCTCCAGCCAAACAAACTACAAGGTCGCCAAAATTGCATTCCTCCTTAACATCTTCTCCATATTTGCATTTATGTTCCTATTCTATATCTACAAATATGTTCCCATCATTTCTTTTGTACCTAGCTCTCTTGAGAACTCCTTGTCCTCTTAGCTTGTAACTATCTTCATTTTGGTTTACCACAAACTTTTCTTATCACCCAAAAAAAGAACAAAAAGAAAAAGTGTTTCCATCATTATCTTCTCCTTATTCTAATGCCAACTTAGTTTATATACTCCATTTCCATGATTTGTGGTTACTTTGTCTAACATTAGTATTGATTGACATGATCATAGTGTTGTCTGATTTTGAAATTTGATTTCAGCATGGGCAGAAAAGTTATCCACTACGGCCTGAGTTAGTTGAGAGTACGTATTGGCTCTATAAAGCTACTAGAGATTCCAGGTTAGCTTCTATACATAGTACCGCATTTTCTAAATGTCATGATCAATCCTTGCCTCTGGCAGGAGAACTGTGTCAATTATATAGATGTCATAGCAAACAATATTAAGATATTAAAATTAAAACTACTAATATTAACATATGTCCTACTACCAATACTCCACTACATTTCACCTGATATGTGTATTCTTTGTTGTGCTAGCAGCGAGTCTTGTATGTGGTCATTGTGATACGGCTAGGTATCTGTGGAGTAGATTAGTTTGTATTTTCAGAAGCGTGGTATGCCCTTGCATGGTGTTGGAGCCTAGAAATACAATTTGCAGGTTTTGGGAGGTATAAAGAGAACTTGCGATCTTCGGTGCATTCGTGCATATGGTTAGAGAGGAATGCAAGTGTGTTTCCGAGGACCACTCTGTCAATGGAACTTCTCTGGGACCAAGTCACTTATTGAGCTTACCTATGGGCCGGGCTCTAGAGCAAGCAGGACATTTGAGAGTTACCATATTAGTATATTACTCATGTCTAATGAAACTCAACTGCTGTGTCATTAGTGAGTGGACTACTTGTCCTTCCAGGCTGTATATCTACAAATTTATTAATACAAATTTCATCTCTTAAATAAAACTAGCCCCTATAGATAGCAACTAGCAAGAAAGAATTCATAGAATGAAAGGAACTTATGGACCTTATAGTAGGTGGGATGTCCCAAACTTTTTGCCCCTCGGCTTTTCGAGTCAGTACTCATTACCATCCGTTCTTGCACACTATATTACATTATTACATAGACTTGGCATTGTTTCTACCCTACCAATATGACATTAATATGGGTATGAAGTCAATACAAGACAACCATTTTCCAGGCAAACATGGTGTGCAAAATGAAGGCCACTAAGGTTGGATTCTTCCTTTGTTTCAGATCTTTCAGTATCTCAAGTTTTTATATTGGATCATATTAGGTTGGGTTATGCTTAGGGTTCATAGCGATAGTAAGGATTCTCCTTTTTATGTGTTTCTAATTCATTTAATATCATACTAGGTACATTTAGATCTCATAGGTTTAGATTTTTCCTAGTCATTTCAGATATTGGGTCATTTTGAAGTTGGGTATATTTGGATTTTGAATGAATTTGGATTTGTGTTTATTTGATTTGAGTCACTTCAGATTGGGTGTTAATGTTATTAGGTTTTGGTAAATCCTTTCTCAGGTATAATTAGATATCGTGTTGATTGGGTCGAGTTAGTTTCAAGATAGTGATATTTTGAAATATTTTAGGGATTTGAGCAGCTCAGAAATAGAAGTTCTTTTTGATTTACTCATGGCGGGTGTAGTTTTGCACATGTGTCCATATTAGGATATTTTGTAGTGCGCTTGAGATTAAGAGTCAAATAAGTGGTATAAGTCAAAAGGTTTATGAATAGACAAAGTGCTCTANAATTTTTTGGATAATTTTTCAAGCTTGGGTTTGGCTAGATCTATGCGAGCACCCATTTCAGCCTTTTAGAAGCACTCTATTCTAAATGCTTATATGCGATTTTCACTATATTGATAGGCTTAAAGTACCATGAGGTGATACATTAGCCCTCGTAGGGTCTAAAAAGTATTGATGGTAAGTTATTCTTTTACCTACCGTTCCATCATCAAAGAAGTTTTTGAATACCATAAGAGGTCACCTTTACATGGTAGTAGTGAAAGTTTAAGTTTTGAAACACCATAAGATGTCACCTTTAAAAAGTACTGAAAGTGTAAAAACATCTTGAGATTTACCCCAATCCATTTCAAAGGCAATATGACTTCTAACTTCATTATCCTGGAAAGGTTACTTGAAAACTAGGGTATAGTGAGTCCTATTTCTAGCTAAATCCTTTAATTACCACCTAGGTCGCACAAACAAGGGAAAGGACATGACATAAACATAGGGAAGCATGATTATGGAGGAAAATGCCTAATCTGTGTCGCACATACGTATTGTGTCATGTTGTTTCCGTGTACTGGACGTGTGACACGTCATCTATTTGGTGTATCCATGCTTCATAATTTACCACTTTAAAAAACAACTTAGAATCAGTGTCCCCGTTTCATAACCCACTAATTTTCAGTTTCAGCCTCGCACTTCTCTTTTCTCTCGATGACTCATTATTCTTAGAGGTTATCCTCTTCTTGAGTAACTTTCGCATTAAGAGTCATTTCCTTTTTCGGACCATGAAACATAAGTCTCCGTATTGGTCTCACTTTCCCTAAATACATCCTTTCTTTTCCTTAACAGTGGCTTAACATATTTCAAATTTTCATGCTCCTCAAACGATGCCATCCCTCTTCTGTATGTTCATGTTGCCATTCCTTCACTCTTCTCTTTGAAGTTACTGTGAGTAGTCCACATAATGTCAGTGTGAAAAGGTGTAGGCTCCATCTCAAAGGGTTAGATCTAAAAATGATAAGGATATCACTCTAGAGCAGATCCTATTTGTCAATTAAAACAATTTCTACTTCATTCATGGATGTAAAAACAAACCTAGGTTGAAATGACAAGTGTCCTTCAATATAGTGCCTATTGGCTTAGGGAACCTCATTTATATGGCACTCCCTAGTACAAGTTTCAGAACCCCTCATATTAGGAGTATCTTGTGATCCTTCCTGTCGTTCAGTAATCAGTATATTGGATCACATCAAATCCATTTCAATGATCTACGCATCTCTTCAAAGCAAGGACGGTGAAATTAAGGATGTGACGGATCATAGTAAAAGGAACACCACTTCTCATCTCTTACTCTGATCCTAAGGACAGAAAAGCAATAAGAGCCACAAAGACTTCCAGCTATTTCGCGATTGGAGAGGTGTCTGGGAATTGAGAATAACCGTTAACTTAAAGGTATTACTCCTTCAGCCATTACCTACTAAAAAATCAGCTTTGCTTTTCATGATGGGCCACTGTATATTGAGTTTTGCAGTGACTAGTTGTAACTGGCCATTGTAGTCTGTTGCTAAATTTGTTACACGTGATAGATACTTTTGATTTGGCATAAACAAATTCCTAGCATTCAGCAGAATCCTCACATGAGTGCAATTTTATGGTGGTTATGTGCCAAAAAATGTAAACAGGTTGTTGAGTGCAAGTTAAAGCAAAAATGTCCTAAGATAAATTACTTTGGTAGTATGGTAACTGGAGAGGCTCTAAGGGTGTGTTCCTACTTGGGGTACATGGTTGGTTAAGTGCGTTATTAGATCGCCTAGGTGATTTTGCGGGGAAAACCTTAAATTTGTGTTTACTAAGGCAGTAGTTACACCTGAATGATGGCTGTTCACTGGAAGCCTATCTAGTTTATCTTTGAAACATCATTGTACTTCTATTTCTGAGTGCAGCTTTTATCATAGTTGAATTCTTTCCTGAAGGTATCTCGACGTAGGCCGCGATGTAGTAGCCAGCTTGCAATATGGGGCTCGATGCCCCTGTGGATATTGTCATATATCAGATGTTGAAGATCACAAAAGAGAAGATCATATGGAGAGCTTTTTCCTAGCTGAAACAGTAAGAATTTCTTCTAGCTGAGAAGTCAACACATTACTCAAGGCTATGTTTTTTTTTTTCTTTTTTTTTTTTTTCTTCTAATAATTCTGTTTGTGTATATGGATGATAACTCTGCCTTCATGTGCATCTATGCTCTAGTTTTCTATTGTTTTTTATGTGCTTTGCTATGGTAGTGCTAATACTGATCTATGCATCAAAGGGGTTTGGGTCTGAAAGTTGCTAGAATGTTGTGATCCATAACTTTACCCCTTACATATAGCTGTGTTATTTTCCCTTTATGCTGTGTTTCCTTATATTCTCAACAGAGTCCCTCAAAAGTCAAAACCAGCATGATAAGAAAAAGCATATGTTAATGAGTGTCGTTGTACAACAAAAGAGGACAAGGTGCCTCTACAAAGATGCTAATTACAAGTTGGCCCAATTGTGTTGGACCTCTAGAATAGCATACTCCTAGTTTCCCCTGAAGCTCTAGACCATAGAGAAGCTAGGTAAGTAACCCTATCTGCAAGGCTGCAAGCATTTCAGGAAAAATTGAAGCCTCTGTAAAGATCCGCTCATTCCTCTCATGCCATATGCACCGTAGTATTGCCAAAGAAGCATTTCGCCACATCAGTTTCTTCTCCTTCCCCTTCCCATAACCACAAAGTGTGTCTGCAGGAACTCCACAACTTGTAAATGGACAGACCCACGACCCACAAAACAACTTCACACCGTTAGCTGCAGGCTATGGCTATGTTTGGCAAAATTAGCTGTAGCTATGAGCTTTAACTGTAGCTTTTGCTAAAATCTTGTTTGGTAGTAGGGAGAAAAAAGAACAAGCTGTAGCTTTTACTCAAAATCTAGCTGTCAAGTGAAAGCTATTATGAATATCTTTCAAAAAGCAGCTGTAGCTGTGCTTTGCTAAAATCTTTGTTTGGTAGCTGAGAGAAAAAACAAGAAGCTGCAAGCTTCAAGCTGTAGTTTTTGCCCAAAAGTTGCCAAAAGCTAGCTTTTGGTGCCAAACATAGCCTATGTCATACTTGACAAAAAGATGTGTTGACTTCTTGCTACTGGTCGAAGCAAGTAAATATCAGGCGATAGAACTATATAGGCCTTTTCCTTTGGCACAGCCCCTTGTGAACTTTCTAACGATATTATACCACAATTCTTAAAGTATGTGATCTTTAAAATTCTGTGATAAATGAAATTGGTACAGTGAAATCAGGTGTCTCGTAGTATACTACTCCCTTGTGAGCTATATATGTAGTGAGGGTGATACTCTAAACTCTTGACTATGCTGAATAGCTTAATAGAAGCTATAACTTCTTTGAGTTTCAAGGTGCTCTGGAAACAGAAATGGAAATGGGAAAACATAAACTCATAAACAGGGAAACGTAAAAGCACTATTTCTCAAAACAAGGAAATGCGGATATTTTTTCCCCAAAAAGTCCATAAGGGGGTTCCCCACAAAAAAAATCCTAGTATTTTAAAGGCTTAGTGGGTACTCTAGTCACTTTGTTGAAAGTTTAGGGTATTATATGCACACTTAACAAATAGGAAAATTTCATTTTGGTGCCCTGACGTATACTGTAATATTAAACTAGTAACCTCAATTTTAACTATTCCCACTTTGGTAATCTGAGATCTGATAAAAAAAATTCACTTTAATACTTACCTCTGACTCTGTTACTTTTTCCATCAGTTTGCTAACATGGCATGTGATGGTAGACATATCCTCACATTTAATGAACAAAAGAAGTTGTATTTACTTTATTGCCCTTATATCATGGACAAATTTATCAAAGTGATTACCCTTTTAAGCTAGAAAAAATTAGTTTTCATAGGCAAATTGCTTTAAGGGTCATTGTAAACTAACATGTTGCCTTCATGTAATATGTCACGTCAGCAAACTGGCGGAAAAAGTAACGGAGTTAGAGGAAAGTATTAAAGTGAAATTTTTTATGAGATCTTAGGTCACTAAAATGGGAATAGTTAAAAATGATATCACCAGTTTAATATTATAGTACATGTTAGGGCACCAAAATGGAATTTTTCCTAAAAAATAATGGGTACCACAGGTATCACGTGAAAGTTCATTTAGGGGCACCCCAGTAAATATTCCTGAGGAAAAAAAAAAAAAACTGTAATGGTCGTGCGTTAGGAGGTGTCCTTAGCCACATCCAAGGAAGAAGAGTACAAGAGTTTAAACCTTTTGGTAAGCGTGTAAATGAGGTCGTGCGTTAGGAGGTGCCCCTTAGCCACACCCAAGGACAAAGCAAATAACTCCTTGCCAACATTCACAAAAAAAAAAAAAAAAAAAAAAATGTAATTGCCGTGCGTTAGGAGGTGTTATAAGAAATCAATCATATGTGGTGTTGGTAATACTACATTTACCATTCTAATGAGATAGCTAGCCTTTAAACTACTTATCCAGAATTTTCAGATAGAAAAAAAATCTTAAAGATACATTTGTATCTTGCAAGTAAAAAGCTAATCCATTGATTTTGAATTTCCAATTTGAACCCTCATGAATTCCACATCATTCTCCTCCTTTAGAGAAAACTCAACAATTTCTAAAGAAAAGAATCAGGGGCTGGGCAATTTGAATCCACTTGAAATGAATTTGGGGCTCAATCAACAGATATGGTGCAAACATATGCACCTTGGATAAAGAAAACTCAGAAGATCTTGGTTAAAAATAATTATGGAGTGGTGATGATGTCGTTAGAAGTTGCCTTTTAGTGATCAGAGTTCTTAAGGATCCAGGGCTCCACCTCAAGTCAGATTTAGTTTCTATAGACACTTCATCCTTAGTATCTTGCTTTCTCACCTTATTTAATTTGATCACAACAGTGTGTAATTATTCCCTTTTATCTTTGAGCTCGTCTCTGTTTGAATTTCAGTCAGTTTATCTCTTGCTTCAGTTGCTTAGAATCAACATATTTGCTCCTCAGCGCTTCTAGTTGTGCTTTTAGTCTTGCTTCCTCGTGTAACTTTCTAATCTGCACAGCCACTGAGCATCTTCTATCTTGAGTTCCCAATGTGTAGTTCACATTTTGATCTATGGAGTTGTTCCACTACTTGATCATAGTTTTGGAATTCTGACTCGAAGACTTCACTAGTAATTTATCGGGTTTATTAGTGATCCGTTTGTAAAAACAAATAAAAAATGAGAGAATTGATAATCCAGCAATGGCAGCAAATAGTGTAAGACGTGGGCCAAAAAGACTGTGGAACGCTTCTTCAGCTGAAATAGGTAGCTGACAAGGTGACTGAAGTGGCAATTGTCACTGATCAAGAGCGAATTTAGCCTACAATCATGCATACTTCTTGAGATAGGTCTTCCAGCTCTGCTTTCAAAAGAAATAGAAAAGGAACATCGACAGGGTGAAAACGATAGCCAAGCTAGATCTGGTTTACTTTGCTGGAAATGGAAATGGGGCACAGGAAGTGATGAAAGTACTGAGTCTGAGGAGAGCTCCTTCAATGGAAAAGATTTCTATTCTGGAGGAGGGGATTTGCTGTTTGGGTAACTTGGGCAAATTAATGTCTTGAGAACAGGAAAAGTCATTTGTTAAAGATCCTTACTATTGTGATAATAGGGGGATGAGCAGCACAATCTACTCAACAGGTGTGCTACGTCACTTTAGGATACACATAGGTAGATGATCGCAGACGTCTTCTTGACAAGACAGGTTTTAAGATAGTTGAATAATGGAAAAGGATCTAAATCTAGGCCTTTTAGATCCTTGGAAAGAGAGTTGGAATCAAGAGCTAGATAATTTGAAGACAGATATAAATTATGCGAGACACTCTCTACAAAGGGTTTAATAGGCAATAAAAATTTACGAAAAGTTTCCTCTTGTTATGGTGACATATTGTCGTCAGTTCTGTATTTCTGACATTTCTTTCCTTTTCTGTAAGAATATTTCTTTCGTTATGAGAAAATAGGATGTGTGTAAGGTGAAAACATTTCTAGTATGGGACAGTTACATTGCTAATGCCATTTAATTCATTTCTGTGGTGTATTTAGTTGAGGAAGCATACACGTTGGTTGAGACAAGCCATGATTACATTCCTTTTTTCCTTTATACTAGTTGCAAACATCATGAAATACGGTGTTGCTCGTGCATATTTCATACTGACACCTGTCACTAGCTGATGCATTGTAAACTGTGTCCTCCTTTAATTCAATTATGTTTATACACAGGTTAAATATTTATGGCTGCTATTTGATTTAGCTGTGGGTCCGGATAACCTTGTTGAAAATGGACCATACAAGTAAGTATCCTGGTGATTGCATATTTAAATGACTGGGAGAAGGAGACAATAAACTCGCAGATGATACTTCATCTGTGGGTTCATTGTCAAATGTCGTATGCTATCATTTATCGAATTCCTTCTTGAGATTTAATTCGTATTTGGTTTTTCATCCTTTTTCAGGTATATTTTCAGCACCGAGGGCCATCTACTCCCAGCAACTCCTCAAATATCTCTAGTACGTGAACACTGCTCATATTATGGTGCATACTGTAGTAATAATACAAGTAACTTGAGACAGGAACCACATTCTCCTGATGTCTCTAGGATGTCTCAAGAGGCAAACGGTAGTGTATTTGATGGAGGATGGGGCTCCAAAGGATTATTATCTGCCTTTTCTGATACACAGGGTTCTGGCTCAGGGTCGATTAAGGTCAGTTCGTATTTTGATACGTGTGCCTATGATTTCAGTCATTTCACATTGGGGCATGCATTTGAATTAGTGTCAGTCTCATATGCTTTTTTTTCCCCCTTGTTATTTTGTTTTGTCAATCCAAGAAACATAAGAAGGCTATTGAGGGCAGGTAGAGAGCAAACTGATAATTTCTGTACCTACATATTTTACAGAGTCTGCATATGTATTGGAAGCAAGAGACCCGTGGTTCAACTAAGAGGTCTCATGGTGCTTCATGTAATGACCAACTAAATTGGTGACAAATAATAAAACTTTTCATCTGCTTACTCCTTTAAAGAGAAACACAATGCTTATTGTGTATATGTGAAAGAGAGTTCCAAATACGGTATACAATGAGATGTATGCTTTGCACGATGGCTGGTTTACCCTCCTCGCCCTTGTTACCCTTTTGGTGTTTTTTTTAAAATAAAAAAATATATATACTGTAATAACATAGTATCTAGGCTTTGCCTTATTAATGAAGGGTTATAAAGTTAGTAGCCAGGAAAACCTCCGTGCCCTAAGAAGTCGAACTATGGAACTAGCCAACTAGGTATCCCTTCTGGTGGTTTTTGCCTTTGAGAAATTCTTTTATTGTATGCAGGGATTTTGCCGAGGACTAACTCATGCACAAAAATATGGCATATCATATTTTGAACCGCAGTTCAAAACTCAAAATGTTGGCTCCGCAGATCAAAGAGCAGCTTCCCCTGAGAGTAACACAGAGAACACAGAGGTAGTTCTTTCTGATACTGCTGTACACACAGGACCAGAGGCAACAAATGCCGACATATCTATTGAAGAACCGAGTGAAACTGAAGTGGAAAACCATTCACCTTCATCATCACAGGATTAAGTTTGAATGTATATCAGTGAAACATTTCAGGTCATCAGAATCGGGCTGCAGTGAGTGAATCAGTTGCACTGTGCAATTACATCGATGATTTAGCTGGTTGCATGTTCAGGAGTATGATGACTGACATAAAAGCTTAGGGAGGACAACTATCTGCTTTTGCTTTCAAAATGGCAGATCAAGAGCGATCCCTTGCTCATTGAGCTCAGGAAACAGATATGGGATCATCCACAACAGATCACAGAAAAATTTTCTAAATGTAACTTATTTTGTAATCTTTTATAGTTGCAATAACTGGTCGGCAAATTGTAGCATTAAGATTGCCCATTCTCTGGCATTCATTTTGTGGGAATTAGCATTCATTTTGTATATACCAGATTAAGAATTTTGACACAGTGAAGGGACACATTGTGCTCTAGATTTTAGGTGTTATATCAGTTTTTCTGTTTCTCTTGAACTGTTTAGTCGTTCACATCGCTTTCGAATTTTAATCTTCATGCCAAAGTATATTCTCCCTTCGAACTTCCCAAAATATGAACACATTTGTTCAATTTTTGTTTTTGCTGTAAGAGAGAGGCTAAGCCCTGAAAATAAAAATACGATAATTAATACTTACATTAATCTCTCTACTCTCACCTCTTCGGTCCCTATTTGATTCACTTTCCTATTTTATCGTTGAACCTTTGAGTGAACAATGCGATTAGATCAACAGGGATGTCCTTAGCTCCATTGAACACCTCATAATTTCCCCACTTTCAAAACCACCACAATGTCGTCGCAAAATCTTCTTCCCAACTACTCATTCATCTCCCCCCATGATATAGTATCCAACCAATCAATATAAGGCAGTTGCCAGAAATTATTGTGTTGTGCTCATCCTTTACGGGTTTTTCCTTTTGGGTTTTCCACGTCCAATTCTCTTGTGTTGCTTTACGTTTGTTTTTCATATTTTACCCAATAAACCCCAACATTTTCGTAGGGAAGGTAACCATGTTGATCATTTACTAGCTCATACTAATCTAGAGTAGTTTAAAAGTGCGAATGGGCTGGATGGCGGGCTTAGCATAGTTATTTGGCATGTGGATCGGTGTGGGCCTAATAGATCATCCCGCCCCATGATTAGTTCTATGCTAATCCAATGTATTACTCCACTAGAGTTTGAGTTCGAGGTAATCCATATTTTACAATGTACGTGGTTGCGTCGCAATTTATTTCCTCCTTTGAGAGGAGTTATAAATTCCCTACCTTATAGTTTTTGACAAATTTCCCTACTTTATATTGAGAAGAAAAAAAAAGAAGAAAATATCATATTGTAGTATACATCGGTTAAAATAACGCAAAAAGTTAAATGATTATGCATAGAACTAATCATGGGATTAGCATAGAGGAGAAAAAGGGAGTTAGGGAGAAAAAAAGTGATACGAGTTTTTTTTATCATCAATACTAATTTTTAGCTTATTAGTACCATTTTATAGCAGTGCTTATATCGTGGTCTCAGGTGTAAAAGTGGAAGGAGCACACGGTGACACGTATTAAAAAGAAAAAAAGGGACTACAGTGTAAAACAACTATTACACGACAAAAGGAAATCTCTAACACCACATCGCACCAAAGCTTCACACCAGCCCCGGCGACTGCCGACGACCACCGGCGAAGTGCTTCTTCTGCCGGAAACCGCCATTGCTGGGCGCCCTGACCATCGAGGTTGTCTCGCCAGATGCCGACAGTCATTACTCAAATCAGATTTAGGTTTTTTCTTTTTTAGATTTTTTTTTTTTTCTGTTTCCAATAAATCAGATATTGAACAATTGCTTTAAGGAAGTACTGCTGTAAATAGTTTCAGTTAATCTTAATCAGATGCAAAAGGTTGATATGAACATTGTTCACATTGATTTTTAATGATTTGCAAAAGGTTTTGCTCAACTGTTTAGTCGAGTTTTTTTTACTAGTTTACGTTCATCATATAATTATAGAAATTTGAGTTATGTCAATTGTTTCAACAAATAGTTCAATTTAAGGAAAAGAGCATGTCACGAACAGTAAAGTTTTCTTTTAAATTCAACTGTGTAAGCAAATATATGAAGGACATTCATTCAAATATAAATAATAATCATCCTTAATAATATTTAGTAAGTTATAATGATTCTGAAGACCAAGTCTAATGTAATACTTAAGATAAAGTATGGGAGGAGTTAACTTCAATGTTCATCAAGGTTTGACGATAAATTCATTATAATAAACTGCATATTCATTGGAAATTAGCTATATGTTTATTACAAAAAATATTTAGTATAGTAGTTGAGAAAGAAAAAAAATCATGGGATGAATTCAACTAAATATTCATTGAAGTTAAACAAGAAATTCATTGGAAATAAACTGCATATTCATTGGTAATGATCGACATATTCATTGGAAATGCTTATAATATAGTACTTGA
>BSSO01002942.1:0-17781 GCA_030267885.1 Mesembryanthemum crystallinum
TTCAGGGGTACCACTGGCATTATTGGAAAAGCGTGGACACCACCGGCATTAGGCCAAAGTTCATGGGTACCACAGGAAATTTCCGTTATATTTTTTAGGCGAGTTATTTATCCCACAAAAGCCCTCTTAAACCATGTTTTGGTTCTTATTCGAAGACTATTGAAAAACTTCCTAGGACGCCGCACATTCTCAAACTTCTCCAAATTGATATGCTTAGATTCTTGACTTGCACTTCCCCAATAAAAAATGCATCGAATAATTTTCAGAAGCAACATCAAGCTCTATTTTTGAGTTTCACATTCACATACAAGAATATGGAGGGAATTTCACAGCAACTGCAGAAACTCTCATTCACTCAAACGCAACACCAAGGGTAAAATGGTTGGATAAGAGACGAGTTTCAATTCAATTATGGCACTGGATTAGAATGGATAGAATATATTCCTTCTGTTTCACTATGACAATCCTACTTTTTATTTTGAGATGTTTCGATTTGATTGTCTTCAATCTTCATTATCACTCTATCAATTGGATTCGGAGCGAGAAAACCAGATCACCTAGCATAGCTGCATAGGCATAGCTGCAGGATCTCCCGGAGATTGAAGTCATAAAAATGAGAGTAGCCAATAATAATAATAATAATAATAAAAGGTTGCTATCCTGTAAAGTAAAGTTGTGTCCTGTAATAAAAGGCAGGGACGAGACGAAATAATAAAAGCTTCTCCCTCATAAAACACGACGCGTGGCAACAATTCCTATTTTATTGCTATCCACAAAACACTTCACTTGTGTAAATTATTACTGATGATAAACTACAACACAAATGGATTTGCCAGATTTTATTATTTTCCTTTTTAATTTTTTGCATTTCTAAAAAGAGAACAAATTGTGAGCACATCCTCTTGTTGGTCCAAAGTCCAAACAAGTGGGATTCAGAAATCGGAAAAGCAAGGACCTGCTTTTCCACCGCCGTACGGATCGAGTTGGCTAGGTCAAACCGGCTTTACAGTAGGGAAAGGGAGGGAATAGGGTGATCGTGTAGACAATTTCCCACTCTCTAGAGAAGAAACTTCCTTCCTCATTGGGCGTGACTAAAGGGCACCTCCTAACACACGGCCTTGTTTATTCCACGAATAAATTCGTGTAGCTGCTCCCCAGAATGCTCGAACCCTACTCTCTAGAGCAACTTTAATCATATAAATCTCCTACAAGTTATAGGAATACCACACTATCATTTGCCAAATACTCCCTCTGTCCCTTAATTAACTTTCAAAAAGGGTGAGGGTACAAGATTTAATGTGGGTTGTTTTGGACATAAATGCCATTGCTATAGATCTAATATAATAAGGGGTTTATGTGATGTGAGAGATTAAATTAATATAGAGAAATATTGGTGTGAGAGATTGGAAAGAGAAAATTGATTTTTATATTGTATTTGTAAGTTAGTGGAGGGTGTTTTATGGAAGTTATGGGATATATTGGTTTTTGAAAGTTAATTGTGGGACAAAAATATTGGTGTTTTTGAAAGCTAATTGTGGGATGGAGGGAGCATAAAAAAGGGAAAATTTCAGTCCGGTGACCTGGGTATAGCGATATTTTACTTAGATGACTCGAGGTTTACATAAGATATATGAGGTGACCTCCTTTTCAAAGTTTGGCGCAAATCATTTTTCCGCTCGTCGGAGCTGTTAAATGTCTATTTTGCCCCTATTTATTTTTGTGTTTTGGCTGAATTTAAGCACTACAAACCCTAAAAAAAAGGAAAAGAAAATTTAAAAATACTAAAGGAGCTAAAAAAGAATAAAAAAAAAAAAGGGATATTTTTACCTCCAAAAAAAGGAGGGTACATTAAATTTGTCATTTTTTCCTTTTAAATCCCTTGATGATAAATATAGTTAAAGTTGAAAGGATAAAATAGTTATAAAAATTGAAGTTTTACTTGTTATATCTGAAATGGCTTGTCCACGTCAGCTTCTGATGACCGAAACTACACCAAAGGTCACCTAAGTGATAATAGTTTGAAAAGTAGGTCACCTTATAGATATTAGGTAAACTTCGAGTCACCTAAGTGAAATATCGCTATACCCCAAACCACCGGACTGAAATTTTCCCTATAAAAAATTTAAATTCTTCCCGTTATCTTATCATAGTGTAAAAACTTGGAGCAGTCTTACAACTACTTTATGTAAACTACTCTATATTAAATCAGCGACATGTTTTAAATAGTTATGAATAAGACTTTTGAATTGAAAAGTGATTTTTTTTACATTGCAAGTAGTAAGTTCAAATAATAAGTGATACTTCTAGATTGAAAACTGATACTTTTGGTTTTAATACAAAAATCACTTCTCAATTTCGTTCCTTATAAGACAATTTGAACGAGAAAAGTATATTAAAGCAAAACATACAAATAGTTTTACACGTGTCGCATGGATGGTTAAAATATCACTTTTCCTTCTTTTTCCGCCAACTATGAAGTTATTTAAGAGATTTTGAAGTTTTTGGGTTTCTCCACAAGGTAGCAAGTTTTACAATAGAGATTTTTTTATATAATAAATCCAATTCATAAACCCCATTAGGGTTGCCTTGATGTGATGTTTACTTATACTCTCTCCGTTCTCAAATGAAAGTGACGCTTTCTTTTCCGCAATTCACATACATGTGAGTTGCGGATTACAAAGCGTCATTTTCATTTGAAAACGGAGGGAGTATGTAGAATCATTATTCGTATAGTGCAATGAGCATTAATTTTTTGATTTAAATATTACTCCATAAAGTAGTCATGTAAATTTTTTTCCGACTACTTAACTTGGCCATTGCGATCTCATCGACTTGTGTAATTGATTATATTCTTCCCATACTCTTCAAACTCATCTCTTTTCCACCTCTATCTCAAGTCAATAAAGTAATACTCCCTCCGTCCCACTATTAGGTTTCCAAACCAACAAAATTTTTGTCCCACCATTACCTTTCCAAACCAAATAATCCCCCATATCATCCCTAAATTACCCATCCACTATCTAAAAAATATAATAAAAAACTCTTTTTTCTCTCTCCAATCACTCTCTATCCAATCACCCTCTCTCCAATCACTCTCTCTCTTCTAATTTTATATCTCTCTTACAACCAATTATTATAATCTCTATTTTAGAAGGGCAAAAATGACTAAAATTTTCCTCCTAAATTCTTGTGCAAATTTTGGTTTGGAAACGTAATAGTGGGATGGAGGGAGTAACACATTACACTAATCGCATTTATTTCCAAGCTAAGGAGTCATCAATTCATCCAAGAACTTGGAAAAAAACCAAAAAAAAAAAAAGAAAGAAAAAAAGAAATTTCCTGGGTACCCCTATACTTTGAAGAAATGCCTGTAGTACCCAAAATTTTTAAAATGTGCCTGGAATACCCCCTCTACTTTCACTTAATGTATGCCGTACGCACTATTCCTAACGGACGTGTAACCCATTTTTACCAGCCTCCAAACAAATGGGGATGCACCATCTATCTAGCATGTATCATTTCTGAAAAGGATCCAATGATGGAAATATGGAATTAACATATACTTCCTCCGTTCTCTAAAAAAGGTGACGCTTTGTAATCCGCAACTCATATATATGTAGGAAATAAAAAGGAGAGACCCAAAAAAAAAAGATCAAAATGTAGTCAAACCATAGAGACAAGTTGTAACGCAATTTTCTTCTCCAATAACGTGTGAAACCACAGAAAAAAAGAAGCTGCTAAAAAGGTGAAAATTTCTACCATTCAAAAAAGGGGATGGTTGTCATCACGCGAAGAGACAGTTTCAGTGAGAATTTGGAAGTTGTGATTGTGAACAGGGCTTTTTGCAACTCTATCATTCATTCATGCTTTTACTCCCACCTATAAATAGACTTACAACCCCTCAACACACTAAAATCAACTCAACCCAGCTTCATCACAGAAGCTTTAACAATCTCTCTTTCTTTCTCTCTCTCTCCTCAAAAAAAATCTTCTGCAATTCATTTCTGACAACAAAGCAACAGTTAGATTCTTCATCTTGTTCACAAATATCCATTGCTTCCAGTTTTTTAGTTGGATCACTGGGTTTGTGATTTTTCATAAATTAGTACCTTAACCTCTCTCTTTTCTTCTTCAAAATCTTCAGCTTAAAAAGGGACCAACTTTTTTATAGGTTTCCTGTTTTGCTGGAAAGTTGTGCAAATCCTCTGTTTTTCCTCTATTCCCAAAAAGCTCTCAAAATTTTGCAGAAAAAAGAAACCATGTCAGGCATGGAAGATAACATGATGACACCATTCACAGGATCCATTGACATTAGAGATTCACTATCAGCACTCATCTTAGCAGCAGGTGCTAACAACACAAACACCTTAGATTCAATCTTCTCTCTTTGCCCACCTTCAAACCCCACCACAACCACAACCTCCAGCTGTCAAATCCCTGAGCCTCTAGGCTCCTCAGTCTACCTAAAACAAAGGGATTTGTTCCAACAATTCCGGCTCGAGAGCCGGTGTTCCAAGACCGCAATCTCTCGCGCTTCATTGATCAACCAATATCAAGGTCCTACCTACTCACTCAACCCTGTTCCTGGCAAGAAAAAGCTATACAGGGGAGTGAGACAGAGGCACTGGGGCAAATGGGTGGCTGAAATCAGACTGCCCCAGAACAGAATGAGGGTCTGGTTGGGTACATACGAAACAGCAGAAGCTGCTGCGTATGCGTATGATCGTGCGGCCTATAAGCTCAGAGGAGAGTATGCAAGGTTGAATTTCCCCAACCTTAAGGATCCAACCGCGCTAGGAGTGGGGGATTCCGCAAGGATGAACGCGCTCAAGACGGCTGTGGATACTAAAATCCAAGCCATTTGCCAGAAATTGAAGCGCGAAAGGGCCAAGAAAGTTGCTAAGAAAAAACAGCAGCAGCAGCAACAACAACAACAGCAACAAAGCACTGCAACTACTGACAATTGTGGAGAGAAAAGTGATGTTCATAGTAATGTGAATGAGAGTGATAATTTGATGAAGGAATCTTATTCTTCATCATCTTCATCATTCTGTTCTTCTGCCATGATTCACGACAACAGTGTGATCAACAATGAAATGGTGTCACCAGCTGTTTCTGAAGAGGGTTTCTGGAGGAATGGTAATGGCAACTCGCCGTCTTCCGATTCCACCAGTTATTTCATGGGGGCAGAGGATTTTGGTTACGAAGACTGTTCCTTAGCAAGGATGCCGTCTTTCGATCCTGAACTGATCTGGGACGTTCTTGCTAACTAGGGCAGTTTTTGTAGCAATACATTCAGAGATTTGAGTTCTATGTACTCCTATTTAGATATAAATATCTAGGTTAGTGTTCTGTACTGTAATATAAGGTGATAGTAGTCTATTGCTAAGGCCCTAGAGCAAGTTTACATGTCGCTAATGATGTTTGTTTGACATGCTAGTATGAGTGCTAGGATAAGTAGAGTCAGGGTTTTTGCTAGTGAGTAGTAGTCCCCATATACATTTTTTTTTTTTGTATTTTTTTGGGGTTTCCTCAACTAGCTGCCTTTCCCTGCCAGGATGTTATTTATCATATTCATATGCTTATTTTGTTGATACATGTTAATATGTACTTTTTGTTTGGCCTACAAACTAAGCAAATCAAGCAAATTTTGCTTCTTTTTTGCCCTTTGATGGTGGCAGAAGGCTTGTACCATGATGAAACCTGTCCCAATGGCAAGGTTACCTCAATGTGAAGAATCATTCCAGTACACACCAGACAGAGACAGGGCACTTGTAATTCATTATTAAAGCTAGCTGCGAACTGAGTGATTCTTGAACCTAAGGGTTTGAATCTGCTAGGCTTTACTAGATAAACGGGCAAAGCTCGAGGTTGCCTGTGGGCTGGACGATTACACAAGCCAAAATCAAGATCTCTAATGCTCGGTTTCAAAAGCTCACAGGTTTTGTCCATCAACATCCAAAGGTGTGTTGAGGCTTATTTAGGTTGTTCGAGAACAAATTGAGCTCGTACGTGTCGTCAAAGTTTGAATCTTATCCAACTAGTTTATATTTATAACTTCATCCGAACCAAGCTCCAGTTCAAATCCATGTAAATTTGTTTAGAATTGAGCTCAAACTCTTCTAGAACCGAGCTGGTTTATCTTAAAACTCCCAGTTCTGTAGATTATTAGGTCGTCCAAAAACAAAGGTGTCGCCTCAAGCAAATAAAAGTACTCTAGTCTAAAATTACTGCGACTAGTTAACCTCTAAATGCATTTGAATTCTCATTTGTACCCATGTCGTTGAAACCTAGATAATGACAAACATTTCAATCCAAATCATGAGTACAGGATAAAAATTGTACCTGGAAACCACTTCTATCTGGCGAGGCCGATACTTGATAGTGTGAACCCCTTATATTTAGAGGAGTGCCGAGGCCCAAGAGATAGGAACGCAATTGCAAATGCTTGTTACTCTGGCATGATTAAGATACACAGGGTGCTACAACTTCACATGGATTGTGGTCCTGTGCTGTCCTTGACATCCTCTCTATAGGTGGTGTAGAAGCGACTTCTGACTTGGCTTGGTCATTCAATACAAAATGAGAGCACATGGCAAACAGTTTCGAGTGGCATCATCCCTTATTAGTTGGTACCACAATAGTTGTGAGGATATAGCTTTAAAAACAAGAAAGATAGTAGTAACAAAACAAAAAGGAATCATTTATAGAGAAGAAGTTGATAGCATTAACAACATATCGGAAAGAACAGTATTTATGACCTATGTACCTCATAGTAATAATCAAAACAAAATTGTATCAAATTGCTAAGGATATGGGCCTGTCAATAGAATTTAAATTTAGGTTGTAAATAACTAGTGTTTGTGTATGATTTGATCTTCAGATTTGCATAGTTTGAGGCAAACAAGACATGCTCTCTCACCAGGCATCAGTTTTCTCATTAGTCATTTCACCAAGCCAGTCATACTTGCCACTGGTTTCATCCAACTTGAAACACTATGTAAACCTTAATCCACAAATGGACATTGATTTTTCATCATTTGTAGCATTAGAACCCATTTCAAAAAAGAAAAGAAAAAAGAAAAAAAAAACGAGCTCAAAGTACCAAGTTTAGTGATAGCTATTATTAGCCTAATCAATTCCCCAGTATACACCCTAAGGTTTTCGAAGTGGATGGTAGGAAATCTAGAAAAAATAGATGATCAAGAGAAGCAAATACATACATAAGAGTTAAAACGAAATGGTTTAGGAATGATAATAATTGTCCAAACTCAAAGCCACAGCTATTCAATATTGGTTTTGGGTTACCACTCAAGCTTGTTAGCTCTTAGAAAAAGAAATTCAAAATGACGATGCTGCTTGTAAGCAGGGCAGATATAGTCCCCACAAAAAAATTAATACAAACTTGAAAGAAAGTAAGAAAGGCAAAGCAAATTTGAGTGAGACAGAAAGGAACTCAAATTGAAGTAAGGTCACAAAGCTCCAATAAAATTACATTCGCATTGAAATTCATAGATAATAGTACAACATGAGGAACATGAATCCATTTGGTACCTTGAGTACTGCAGGATATTTGTATATTACATAATACTCTTTAACTTTACACAACTAAAAACAAGTGAGAATGAATTTAACCACTTACGTTGCCACAAGGGATAACAGCTAAACGTCCTAGAATCCAGATCAAGGATATACCAAAATTACCAAGATAGCGAATCCTTGTTCTGTTGAAGCTTTTTGTTATAAGAATTTTCCAACTCGTCCTGCAATATGTGGTGCAAAGTCATCTATTTGGTAGTTCCAGATAATACGTACAGTATCTATTATTTTCATTTACATTTATGCCTAATAACTACACAATGTAAAATAGCACATCCTATAATGAAGATACATGAACACACAAGTTTTGCCCAAGCGCAAATGATATGGTATAAGACTACTATTGAATTACAATTGTTTAATGCAAATGCATCCCTTGCTATGAGGACTGGGTCATGATCATATCAAATACTTGCCAATCATGTGCCACCAATTATGATGAGAACTTCCTATACCAAAAGTCTCAGTTTCAAAATTACAAATAACACCTCCATACTGTTTTGTGCCTTACAATTGATTGGAAACCAGAGCAAAGACAGCAAAGGAAAAACATATATTAAAATGGAGAAAAAACATAAACCAATATCCATCTTGAATATGTTTACTCAGACAGGTAAGAAGTTAATATATATAACACCACTTTAGATTATATTAAGGATAGTGCAGGCTCCAATTAACATGCAGTAGGTTATCACATTAGCATAATGTTGCACATAACATTCAGAATCACACTGCCAGCTGAATCTTTTTCTCATCCCAAAGTCCCAAGCTGGGCACAAAAGAAGATTATAGGTGTGCAAAGTTTTCAATCACAGATCCAAAAAAGAAAGTCCTAGCAATTGTTTTCCACCAACCTCAAACACTACATATCCCTTATAAGAGTATAAATAAAGTGGGAAAGCAAACTATGTTCTAAATTTTAGTACAACTTTGTCAAAGACATAGAGGGTTATGGAAGTTGACTTTAGACCCCAATCATGAAAGAATAATCATGAAAACCTGTACAAAATCAAAAATTTACCTTGCAAGATCTCAATAGGGGCTCCAAGAATGACGACCTGAAAAGCGCAATTGACTTGCCAAGCGACGTTCTATCCAGGACTGCCACACAATTTTAAACAATCAGTATATTCCTTCAACAAAAGCTAAGACTTAATAAGAATATTGTTCAACACCGTCTCAGTTAAATGGTCCAAGAGATAGGAAAAAAAAAATCAGTGAGGTACCCTAAGCCTAATGTTTGATGAATTAATAACAAGGTACCACGATGTTTCAATAATATCCCTTGCGAAAAAGTAGAGAAAGAACTGCTATATGCAGTTCATCGCATTATTTCGTTCTCAAATTCCAATACTAGAACTTAAAGATCTCGCTAAGAGTTAACTTACTTTTCACATTTTCCATCAGCAAAACATAATTTTTTATGAAATGTCAAGTTACCTCTTTATGATTTCAGCTTAGGACACGTCACTCAATTTTTTTTGTAAAAAACATATAGCATACAGCAATAAGGTATCTCATGATTCCCTTAAGTTCTTACTCAAAAGCATCAGGAAACAAGGAAGAAAACCTACCAGTTTCGACATCCCCACCTACACCTCCCAGGTTAAGTTCCTCCAAAAGCTGCAGATTTGTGCCAAACAATAAACCAATCACAAGCATATTCATAATACAGATGAGACGTGTCTGTAATACAGTAAATAAACATTTAGAAAGTGCTTAATATCAAGCTAACTTTACAACATTCTGGTTCTGCATGAGCTGCATAAGCCAAGTGTCAAATGGGCACTTCCATTAGCATAGGCATTACATGGTATATGGTAATGCTTAGAAGTTTACCTGGGAAAGGGTTGGTACATTGGTCGGATCAAATTCTTCACAGTGGTTTGGATCAATAGGAACACAGACACGACCTACACATCAACAAGTAAACAAATATCTAATTTAAATAATAAAAAAAAAAAGCCTCAGAGAGCAAATGACTCTTCAGTTGAAGGAACAATGTTTGGAGTTCCATCAAATGCAATCAGAGGCTTAGGCACTCATTTCTACTGACAGTTAATTTCTCTCTTCCATCTCTAACATTATCAGCTAGGCAAGATCCCTGGACAATAGCATCCCTGACCAGGAACATGTTAAAATGAGCAAGAGCTATTGCAAACCTGTTTTGGGATGTACACAGAAAGGCGCCTTCAACAAATGGTTCATGTGTTTTGAGACCTGCAATATAGAAACATCAGTTTTCAAAAAAGTCTTAGTAGCGCAAATCTGAGTTGCGATACAAGAGACTACAAAGTGATTGATAGCCTGAGATTGCTTTAACTCTGATTCTAACAACTAGTGGTGAAAAAGAAGTCTCACGAACCTCCATATCAAGCCTGGGATAGACGGAAAAGAACACGATTTCTTCGACACACCTACGAAGTCCTTGTGCCTGACACGTGATACGGCGTTAATTACTTCTGAACAGTTCTTACCACTGATTTATTTAAGTGCCATATAAAGAATGTTAGTCAGCTTGAAAGAAGATAGAATTCTGTTTGGTGTTGAAGCAGGTCAGTATAGCTGCAAATAATGAGCATTCACTACAAAGAAGAGGCGTGAAAGGAACAGAAGAAAAGAAAATCATTTCCTTCTTCAAAGGAAAGACCTAGAGGCTACATAAATTGTTATGACTTCATCTAGATGATTAGAAATCAGACAATATTGTAGAAAAATCAAATAGACATAAAGAATAGGACTTAGTATAATTCTTCAAGTGTCTATGTACACAGCTTGGTAACTCTATAAAAGTTCAAGACCTGCTAAATGGCACTGGAAAATCATGGTTTCTGAACCACCTTGAAAAGCTCATTAAATTAAGGACTCTGGTTGCAATCCATATATGTAATCAAGAACCAGCTTAGTGGATCATTAGAGCCCTACCTATGAAAAGCCAGACCCTAGTTTCCTTAATTTTCTGTTTATGGATACTGCTTTAACTAAGTAAAATTTTCACAGGGAGTCAATGTGTGAATGACTTCATAGTTCCATACCTTCTGCTTCCCAGATTGCAGAACATGCTTTAGTTGTCCCCAGCGAACAACACTTACGTCTTCTTTATTTGTAGAAGATCGTCTATTATCTTGCCATTTCCCCCGGAGCTCAGAAGTAATAGCTGCAAACGTACCAAATCCTAATGTCACGCATAATTGAAATGACAAAAAACAGAAAGTCTATAAAGAAACAGCAGCCTTGATAGTCGTGATAGCTTTTTTATGGGCAATAATAATGCAACTCTAGTAGCATACATTCATCAGGAATCATCTCCAAAATCTTCTCATATCTCTCTTCAGTTGAAAGTATCTTCTGACTACAAAGGAATGTCTCCTCAAAAAATTTCTTTAGAACTTCTGTATATGATCTCCTGCAGAAAAGAGACAACTCATTGGAAAAAGATCAAGAAGCCAGGGAACTAAAAGATGGACATGTGAATACACCCTTACGCAAGAAAAGGATGAAGAGCATGACTCCCTAAATAAACTCTTTTCTGATTATTTTGATTGCCCTGAGAAAACATCAGAGAAAAATGCAGTTTTTCAAGAGATGCTTAATCAAACCAGTCAATAAAGGCATTACTACTCATCTTCTACCCAGCAGCCATTACCTTGTATACGTAAAAATACTCAGCGATAGAAGCTCTTTGTTCATTGGTTAACCTGTGAAGAAATGTGCAATTCAGGATTCAAGTAAACCAACTACCTAATTTAACCATCCTTTTTCATTTGTTTACCTTCTTGCTTTTACATCACAAACCCAACAATGCACACCACGTCGACCACTGAATACCCAGAGGATATGATTGAAACCAAAATCATCTGTATACAGCAACATGGCAATCGCACAATCAGAAACAGTTCAATGTAATCACATCTCTCCAAAAGTATCTCTCCAAAGAGTAAATTTCCTTGGAAAAGTGACTCATTACTTGCATTTGCAGAACAAAATGTAAAAGACAAATGCATATTGACAGACAAAAGCAAAGTTATCTTTGAATATAAAAATGGAGATGATATGACGCAGCTGACAACTAAATGAGAATGATCAGAATTTTCTCAATGTAGCACATGTGACAAAATATTCTCTAGCATCATATTGATTACTTCAGGATTTGAGTTGTTAGCCAATCAGAAAGGATTAACCTCTGAAAGGTTTTGGAAGACTGAGTCATCATTATACACAGAAAGAAGAATGAGAAATCATTGAAACTATATTATTCATCATACCTCTGAGAGCAGTGTCAATGACTTTAATAGCAACAGTCATTAGAGGCCAGCATTCTCGGCATACATCAGCTCCTGAGCAGCAATATCTGACATCATCGTAGTCTGACATATCCTGCAGACAGGAAAACAATGTAAAACACGAACATTGAATAAACAGTTCATTGTGCAAGTAATTTTACAGATCTGCAAAGCTTACTATATCAAATATAAGCTCTCTTTCCACTGGAGCAAAAACATTATCCCCACTTTGTGCATATGCATGTCTCTTAGATGGCTGCAGAAAACCATAATCAACAATTAGACAGCAACGACTATAAATTACTCCTTCATCAGTCAAGTGGCCAAAACAATCAAGTGGCCAAACAATCAGCAAGACTAGTTACCTGAAAAAATATCAATGGCAGAGAACACAAATGCGACCCAATGAAGCATGATAAGTTGCCTAAGAAATAAAGGAAAACAGGAGAATCTTACATCAACACTGTAAACGGGTCCAATATCGATTTTGAAAGGGCATTTCTCCTTGACAGCACTTTCAAGTTCCGAAGCGGTTTTGAAAGATTGAAACCGCAGATATATGTCATTATCCAAAGTAAATGAAAATTCTCTTCTGCCAAAGTACGACTGATCACATGCTGGGTGCTTTCCATCTAGCAAGAAAAGAATGCCCAGAGACATCAGTGAGCAGTTAATCCTACTTGATTACCATAATGAAGTAACACAATACAATTTCAACCAATTAACCTTCACTATTCCCGCCAATTGGCTCATTAATCATAGTTCATAACGTGTATAATAAGTCGAATACGACAGTTAAGTTGATACAAAGGGGGAAAAAAATTTCTTGATCTCAAATACTCGATAGATAGAAAGATTACCATTTCCATATGACATCCATTTGAACATATCAGAATAGGGAAACAGCTTTGCTGCAGCCATAAAACATAAAACATAAATGAAGTTGAAAAATCCCAACAAAAATAAAATAAAAATAAAAAAGTATTACTAGGGTTAGAACAGTATAACTAAAATCGTACAAAGAAGAAATTAATACCATAGTAAACATTGAGGTAAGTAGCATTGAAGCCATCAGGAATCAAATTTCCTTGCCTCGGATCAGGACCATCGATTAACATATCATCACTTCCATTCTCAACCTCTTCTCGCGTCATCTTCAATTCTTACTTCAAAATCATCAATCACAAAAGAAAATTCTTTCAGAATACAACGAAATTGAGACATAAAACAGATATCGTATTTGAAATGAGATGATTATAAACCTAATTGTAAGAAATTGCACAATTTCAGCCGATTGGGAGGAGAGAGAAAGTACCTTTAAAAGCGACTGGTGATTTCTAGTACCTCGGAAGTGGAGATTGAGAGAGAAATCCAAAGCCTGAAGCGACGACGTTGTTTGCTTGCCAAGATGATGAGGAGTGAGGAGAGAGAAAGGGAGAAGGTTAGGGTTTCAAAATGGCGGGAGGAAGTTGGCGAAGTGGATATAGAACTGGGCTTTTGGCGGGAAAGAGAGGAGGAGGCTTATGGCAATAGTTATTGTCTTATTGATTTCTTCTATCTTAGACTGACAAACACAAACATGATTATTGATTCACTCGTGTGCTTTGTGATGGATGTGTTTTGCTAATAATAATAATAATAATAAATAAATAAATAAATAAATAAATAAAAATTTGCGTAATTCATTCATAGTTAATGGTATTATCCAGATTCAAATAACCAGTGTATCCGTTTTTTATTTTGTTTAAGTGACTCGGGTATGATGTTAAATTCCTATTTGCAACTTTTTCGAGGACCTTGATTGACAAAGACTTCCCACTTCCACCCCAAATTTGGGTCCAGAAATTCCTCAACAGTGGTGTCTTGCGCAATTTTTTGGGTGCTCTTAGGAGTGAGAGCCACCTGTCACCGTATGTGTGGTCCACGCACCCAATAAAAAAAAATATATTTTTTTATAAAAAAAAGTTTTTTGTTTTTAAACTATTGAACCTAGATTCATAACCGCTATACCGTAGATTCATAACAATATAACTACAGATTCATAACTGGTATACCGTAGATTCATGAACGACTACTTATAACTTATTCAAAAATAAATTTTGAATTTTTTTATTTTCTTAATGAAATAATTATATTTCTTGAAAAAAAAAAATCGATTTTGACTATAGATTCATAGTTATATGGTATAGATTCATAAAAATATAACTACATATTCATAAGTGTTAGTTAATGAACGCATATTCATTACTTTAAAAAAATATCATTTTTTTTTACTATAGATTCATAACAATGTAATCACATATTCATAAGCGTAAGTTCATGACTAACTATTTTAAATCATTTTTTTTCTGAATTTTTTTTTTTATGAAAACTGAAAAAAAAAAATCATCATAAATTCATAAAAATATTACCAGAAATTCATATGTAATTTTCATATAATACAGATTCATATAATTTAAATACAGATTCATAAGATTTAAACACAGATTCATAGGAAGCACCTGAGAGCACCATTTACCTATTAGGTATCTTGTATCTCTACTAAGATTTCTTTCAATGCGATGCTATAGGTTTGTTAACGACCCAATTATGACAAAAGATGAAAACAACCCAGTTTCAAAAAATTGCTGGACATGGACCATAAATAGATCAAGACCTTGGCCAATTGAAGTACACCTGGTAAATATGGATTGAGATAATCTCCCATACACAATTTCCTACATGTACACATAATACTTGTGGATGTTTGTTGCATGTCAAATGTTATGTTTTGTTTTGTTTTTGTTAGTTGTAATCAATTTAACACGTGCAATCATCTACAATTGTAATGCTTAAAATGAAATATGTAAACTAAAATATGAGTCATTTACAATTTGGTTTGAGTCCAATACATGCTCTATAAAGTTGAATTGTGTAAATCGTTGTCATGTTTTACTTATTCTTCTTTACGGAAAGAACGATACTTAATACACAGACATCTAACTCTCTTATTATGGGTACATGATTTACATCATTGTGAGAATAACCGCATTTTCTTGAACTTAATTTGCATGTCCAAGTTCTTTCCACGGTATTTAGCTATCCATGATCCCTTGAGTACAAACAAGACCAACTTATTCACTAACAACTTATATATTGTGTGCTTTTGGTTGTTTGCTAAAATGTCTCGTGTCTTGAAATTTGTCATCTGTCAACGGAATTTTAGTCGATTGATTAAGACTGAAATAAGTATACTTAGATTACGAAATCCCAGATTTGATTTATTCTTTTCCTATTGTATGAATGACAGTATGATGCTGAGTATGGTGCCTTTCATATGACCAAAAAAGAACAGAGCAAACGAAAAAAAAAAAACCAGGGTTGCTGCCATAGATTATGTCCCATGACTAGGATTGCACCAAATATGACAATGTACAAAACTTCATGGATCGAGTTTATGGTCAATGGTGTCAATTATAGTTTTGGTGCAAGCATTCCATGTAGACAAATTAAATGTCTTTACTCAAATTCTCATACAACTTGATTCCAAAGATGATTGACAATGAACTCAAACTTGTCAATACAACTAAAAGTCACTATTATGAAAAGTCTGACTACTCATGAATCTCAGCTCAAATTTTTCTCTTAAAGCTAGTCATTACTTGTTAAGTTTAACCTTAGCCAACTAAAAAGGACAACCAAATATTATCCCAACCCCTTTATCGTATTGCTCATATTCAATTATATATAGGTGCCCAACCTAGAGCACCAAATTTGTTTTATAAAGCAATTTGTAGAATTTGAATACTCATTTTGAAAAAGCAATTGTGCTTTGCTTCAATTCATAAACCAAATGAGCATCAGTGATAGCCAATCTGAGCACCTAATCAAACAAGTTATTACTATGTGCATCTTGAGGTGTCCAACACAGGACATGCCACCTAATAATCATATGTGTTGATAAGAACGGAGTTTGTATTTGGTTAATAATATGACATAAGATATTATGAGTTACTTGTAAGGCTTTATTCTCTTCAAACCAACAAAAATTAGTAAAATCAACAAAAATTATTAAAAATCAACAAAAAACAGTAAAATCAACGAATATCAACAAAGATCAGTAAAATCAACAAAAACCAACAAAATTCAACAAAAATTAACAATCAACAGTAAATATCAATAAAAAATTATATGAAAAGAACATAGCCTAAATCTATTCCCAATATTGTTAAAATGTTAAGTGCTTGCACCTTACCTGTTAAGATACCTCAATTTAACATAAAAATGAGATTTCACCACAGAGCAATAAAAAATTGTAAGCACACTAATGTCTCAACACCACAAATGCAACCAATATCAAGCTTAAGCACAACCATGATTAGCAAGTGGAGTATAATATACCAAAACTGACAAACATTCTTAAGCACCCAAATATCAAGATTTACCCAAATTAGCAAGTCCTTTTCACTCAATTTAGTTAACCTCACCTCCCTCATCGTCGACGACAATTCTCTGCCGACAATTCTCAGCTTTCCTCTCACTCTCTCCCCTCACAACCATCCGCTACCTCACTCAACTGCATCACAGATTTTCAGGTCCCATTTCTCTCTCTTATCGCCTTTTGTCTTAAATCGTATACGAGTAATACTACATCCCAAACGGTTTCGAATTGGAAAAAAAAAAAAAAAAAGAGTTTGAGTGATCCGAGGTCACCAACCCTTTCTCTCTCTTAAATGACTATCTTATTCTTATGGAAAATCCAACATAATAGAGAGATACAGCAAAATTGGTTAATAATACAATTACAAAAGGATTTCAAATATTTTTCCCATAAATTCTTATGGGACCCGCAAAATTTCGGTTTGAGATTTAACATTACTCATCGTATATTCATATCTTCTCAAATGCATTTCGGCTAATACTTTTTTTCCTTCTCTTTCCTTTTGCTCTGTTTTAGCAGAGTAATCATCTGTTCTCTCGAAAACAAGCCATATTTGTAAGATATGTATATCTATGTGCTCCCAATTTTGGTCATATGCTGCTTATCATCAGCGCCGGCCTACTCCGACGACGTCGTTGAAACATGCTCCGGGATCGTTCCGATGCGATACCGGAGCGACAGGATATCGATAAAGGACTTCGGCGGCGTCGGGGACGGAACAACAATGAACACGAAGGCGTTCGAGGGGGCGATATATCGGATAGAGCATCTGAGGAGGAGAGGGGGCACCCTGTTGTATATTCCTCCAGGAGAGTATTTGACGGAGAGGTTTAACTTGACTAGCCATATGACTCTGTATCTTGCTGCAGGCGCCGTCATCAAAGCCACTCAGGTTAGAATCAATCCAATTATCCATCCGTGCAATTTGTTTGAGGATTAGTGTCTGTCCACTCCACTTTTTATTATGCTATTTTTCGTGATTTACACGTTATACCATGAATAGTGGAATAATAATGTTTCAAAGTATTATTAGTGTATTCACCCAATACGTGTTTGGCCCACTGGTAAACAAGTTTTGGCTTATACACCAAGTTACGGGTTTAAATCTCCTGGGGAGCACCTACACGATACCCGAGGCCGTGCGGTAGGATGTGCCCTCTAGCCACGCCCAAGAAGGTAGGAAGTTACTTCTTGCAGACACCGAGAAGGATAGGAGCAGCTCAAGTTTAAGTAACTAGTAAAAGTTAGGAAAAATTTCAAAAAGGGTATCCGAGGTTTGGGGTAATAATAAAAAGGGTACCTGACATTTACCTATTCCTATTTAGGGTACCCAACATTCTGATTTAATTTCTATTTGGGGTCCAATTGGTCAATGTTGTGAAAAACTCTGTTACAATTGTGAGTCAGAGTTTCTATCGCAATTTGCTTGGAATATGTCTTAAGGACTTGTGCAATCCATTGAACCCAAGCACTTGGGTT
>BSSO01002943.1:0-17781 GCA_030267885.1 Mesembryanthemum crystallinum
CTTCGTTTCTTTTAATTAAAGAAGCTAGAAATATCAGTTTATGAATGTTATTGGTTTTAAAATGAATTGGCTTCCAAAGAAAGGCTCAAGTCCCTCTGCCACTGAAGGCAGCTTGCCCAAACTGAATGCAACGTGCACATGTTACCATGTAACAACTAACAAGTAGGATAGTGAGCACAGGCGATTTGCAAGATCATAATTCGAGCTGCTACTGTACAATCTCTTGCATTCTTCTTTAGAGTTTGCCTACTCGGTATGAGAAAGTGTTGCTACTGAATGTTTCCATATGCCATTTTCCATGTTCAGCTAGGTCACAGGACCCATGTTTAGACATGAACCATGTTACAAAACATTTTGTTCTGAAATCATTTTAATTACCGAACTCTCCTACCTGTCCTGGGCAATCAAGTTCCTTTGTCCTATTTTATGTACCATATTCATGTTCCATCAAATCCCAATCCTTCTTACATTTGGCATGCAAGCCAACTTATCAATAATTTTTTTTATAAAAGAAAACGGATGTGGCAAATATATTAAGGATTGGGACCAGAGATTGACACAAATAGTAGGCTAGATGATTTTCACTGGTCCTGAGAGTTGTTTAATCTTTTTGATTAATTTTTGCAGAAAGCTACAAGGGAAGTTGGCATAATGAGAACAGTTGCTTCCTTGATGAAGGAAAGAATCGTGCTTACAATCCTTTTGATCAAGGTTGTAGAGGAGGAAGATCCTCTACAGTGCCTTTGGTGTCAGAGAATCCTGAGCATCAGATCACTCAGAGGCCTGATTTGCTTCCTGTCCAAGTACCAGTTCCTGAAGCTGTGTCAAGTCCATCTGAAGTGCCAAGCCATAGTGTGGAACAATTTATACAACAGAACTACAAGAAAGAAATGATTATTTCCAGTTCGCTCATTGGTGCTGCTGTAAAGCAGCCGGTAACGGACATTATTCAGCCTGTCGTTAAGGAGGTGGATGATAGAGGGGAGAAACAAAGCATATTTCCTGTGTCAAGTATTCCCAAGTTCTTGGATCTTGAACCTTCTCTTGCTATGGATTGGCTGGAAATCTCTTGGGATGACTTGCATCTTAAAGAACGTGTTGGTGCTGGTAATTGTCCTCCAGTACTTTCATCCTCGTGTTTTTTTCTTTTTTTAATGTTTTATTTTATTTTTTTGACAGAACATATTTAAGTATGAAAAGTATGTTTTGCTAGTTCTAACGAGGTTTTGGCTCACTTTCGTCAGGTTCTTTTGGGACTGTGCATCGTGCTGAATGGCATGGATCGGTTAGTAATTCTATTGGGTTACCTCTTATTTCTTAATGGCCCAAGATTTGCATTTTATAAGTTGTTGAATGGGAGACCTTGTGAACAATTAATACCAAAAAGTATTTGGTCTTACATATTATGAGTTTGTCATTATCATCCAAGGTCTCTTTTCCAATCTCATTGTGTAAAACACAGAAGCTCAATGGAATTTAGAATGCATGTTCACTTAATGTAGTTCTAGCAATGGAACTAACTGATCTTGTAGCTAAAAGTCAAATATAATTGTTATCTTAAAATAAGCGCTGCAATCATATGGAGTATTCCTTTGTAAGAATCAATAAAAAGGTTTAAAAGAAGATTATAGCACAAGATACATGCAGCTCAGTGGATAGAGCATGTGTGTACATGAAGCTATGGGGTTGGCAGCAAATGCAAATCACTCAACTCAATCATCCACTTGAGCATGTGCGTTGCCTGCTGCAGGCCTGTGCTGACATCCTAGGCTATGGATTTTTCTTGTTGTAAGTGACAGATCACTCAAAAGCCGTCACAGACAGGCACCGGATATCTGTTATTGAAATGCTTAGCAATGCCCTTTACAGCATACAGATTTATCTGTCTATCACTCAAAAGCATATTTTTTTAGTGGTGGATGTTGCAAGCATGGATTTCCCTTTTCATTTTTGTCACAATGTTTGCTTTTCCTTTGAGTTGCAGGACGTTGCGGTGAAGGTCTTAACAGTCCAAGATTTTCATGATGATCAATTAAAGGAGTTCCTACGCGAGGTACAAGCACACAGAGTTAAAGAACTTATGGATATTTTTTGCGTAGATATGGTTATCGTCTTGTAGTTTTAGAAATCACTCCAAATGAAAGGTCTGTCTGCTGTCTATGCATAGTTGTTTGCTGAACATGTATAACTAATATTAAAAACATCTTAGAAATTGATACCACAGAAGTTGTAAATTTAAGCAAAGCTGGCCCAGTAGGTGCTGGGTACTATAGAGCTTATATTTTTGGTTGAGGGAAGGTTATTTGTGATGCATATGTTCATCTGCTGTCAATTAATGAAGTTGTCCTTTTATTCTGACAAAGTAATGTTTGTCTGAACTCTGAGCTATGTTTCGCTGACAACACGAGCTTTTCTGTGATGAAAGGTTGCAATAATGAAACGTGTTCGTCACCCAAATGTGGTTCTCTTTATGGGTGCTGTAACCAAACGTCCTCACCTATCCATAGTAACAGAATATTTGCCCAGGTAAGAGATCTGGAATGTGCAGTGTGTGTGTACCTTTTGCTATACTAATATCATAAACTTCAATCATCTGACCATTGAGTATTGACTTTTCGCAACCAGAGGTAGCCTATACCGACTTTTACACAGGCCAGCTGCTGGTGAAGTCTTGGATCAAAGAAGGCGATTACGCATGGCACTGGATGTGGTATGTGCTGCTTATTGTGTCTCTTCTTTTCCTCCTCTTCTTTGATGTTTATCTGACACTGTGTTGATGTAGGCTAAGGGGATCAATTATCTACATTGTCTGAACCCTCCTGTAGTGCACTGGGATCTAAAATCTCCCAACTTGTTGGTCGACAAAAATTGGACAGTAAAAGTATGATACCAGACTTCAAAACTATTCATTAATTCTGATTAAGATATTGGGTTGGCGACCCATAATTGACGCTGCTTTTTTTTTACATTGTCAGGTATGTGATTTTGGCTTGTCCAGATTTAAAGCGCACACTTTCATATCATCAAAGTCTGTAGCTGGAACGGTAAGCTTCTCTTAGCCTTTAATGGTTGATAGCTCTGTTTTATCCTTAAGCAAGTAATATTACAAAATGAGAGTAGCTGCATTGGTATAGGTTTCTTTCATGTTGGAATTCAAATGGATATATTTGCCTCAAATTTCCTAGATATATACTTCAGATTAAGGTGGTTTGTAATAGTTTGCTCTTCATTTCAGCCCGAATGGATGGCCCCGGAATTTTTACGTGGGGAGCCGTCAAATGAGAAATCAGATGTTTACAGTTTTGGAGTTATCTTATGGGAGCTTGTGACAATGCAACAACCATGGAGCGGACTTAGCCCTGCTCAGGTGTGACTGACTTGCTAATGCATTTTGCTATTCTTTGTCTCCTTGTCTTCTTCATATACCCCCCCCCCCAAAAAAAAAAAAAAAAAAAGAAGGGAAAAACAGAAGAATGCTGTCTGCTATCACCACCTTTTTATGTTATAATTGATGAACCCCTTGATATTTAACCTATTTTACAACATCGTGTGTTCTTTCAAACTTTCAATTCACCAACCAAAATGATGGAGACATATACTAACAGTAGGCATAAAGGTTGATGGAGTTGTGTTCTTTGAAAAATACAGAAAGTGAAAGAAGTCTGAAAATTGCCAACTAGATCGCGTCCTTTGTTCTTCATAGGCAATCGTGACCCTGTAAATCTCCAAGAATATTGCATTTTGAGTGGTGCGAGGTTTTGGAAAGCATATAGTGAAGTGAAATAGAGTTGTAATTCATTTTAGAGATGTTTATGTAAAGACCCCTTTGCTTTTGGTACTTTAAATACCCTCCTTGTAGCCCTTCACTCATTTGATACTGTCAACTTACAGGTGGTTGGAGCTGTTGCTTTCCAGAATAGGAGGCTCGCTATTCCAGCAAATACCTCTCCTGTGTTGACATCCCTCATGGAAGCTTGCTGGTCAGAGTAAGATTTCTTCATCTCCTTGTTGATATTTATACTTTCTTGTTAAACGTCAACGGTGCAGTATCAAAAACAGTAATCTGCTACAGAGTTTTAACAGCTTGCACTTTGATTCGACATTCTCGCTAAACAGAATCTCTTTTTCTCAAATCGCTAGGTCTCAGTCTGCAAATACCAGTTGTTAATTGTCATAATAATTGTAGTATGCTATGCAATTGCTCATCATAATTTCATAAGATGTCTTACTAATAGTCACCCATCATACCTTTCAGTGATCCAAAGCAGCGGCCCACGTTTAAAAGCATCGTCGATACCCTGAAGAAGCTGCTCAAATCTCCGACTCAGCTCATTCAAATGGGCGGAGCATGAGGGGATGTTCGAGTTTTCTTCTAAAGTACTAGTATTTCGGGCTTTTATGGAGTTGCCCACTTCATGTAATACCATTATATGACTAACCTAGTACTTACCGTAGATACTTGCAGTATGCCTCTACTCTTCTGTTTCCCGTCAATTTCATAAGGAATGCTTGTCTTAACCCAAGCAAGTCCACAGGCAACCAATTCCATGAACTGTATAAATACAAGAGAATTGTTGTAATGTTTTACTAGTGCTGCCCATGTAGGCGATAGCGTCGAATAATTGTACTTGTCATGTAACCTGAGTAGTATTCAGGGTGAAGCAGCAATTTTTATGGTGTAATTTGCTTGCTACTTTGTCGTCCCAAATGCTGAGAACCATAAAACAAGATTTAATTTAGTAGCAGAAGTTGCAATCATATTACTTAAAATTTGCATAAATATTAAATATTTTGTCTGTGCTTTGACGTCTTGTTGCATATTGTCCATGTGCCAATTCCGTTGATCTTGGTGGGTTATGGTTGGTCTGTGGGCCTGTGGCCACTAGCCAGTTAGGGAAGTGATGACCGAGTATGTAATTGCAACATTGATATGCAAAAGTATGTAATTGCAACATTGATATGCAAAAAAGACCTTGTAATTGTGGTTGCTGAATCACAACTACTTGAACTGCTCCTCTAACAACCTAGAGTTGTGCACCAAAATAACATGGTTGCTACTCGGTAATGATGTCAGTTCAATTCAGGATTCAGGTACTGTCAAGCAAAGCGAACACATGACACACCCACCCATAGTAATAGATAATAGATTGGTTCAGTAAAAACAGGTTTATAATCTTTCAAACCACAAAATTGTCATTTTCCACTGATAAATCAAAAATTAGCTTCAATTTCCATTTCTCACTCTAACCAATTTATGGTTCGTGGATGTTAGAAAAATTGGCAAGAACTATAGTATTATTATGATAACCAACAAAATTACTACATTCACAATTTCACATACTACAATTTTGCATTACAGACAGACTTACAGTACAATACGAAGTACATTTGATTGATCAAACAGAACCTCAAATCCAACCGAGTCACCAACTCACCACCACCTACCTACGAGTCGTCACCACCCCTCAACCGTTCCAACCCGTTCCTCGCCGCAACCGAGTTGGGCTCAATCTTCAACACCTCCTCAAACGCCTCAATAGCTTTCTCTCTCTTCCCCAACCCCTCACAACACGCTCCCAACAAACACCACGCCCTCCCACTCTCTCTCCTCAGTCCCACCGCCTCTCTCAATTCCCCCTCCGCCACACTCCACACCGATTCATCCACCGAGTCACTATCACCACCACCGATCCGACTCACCTCCATCCTCAACTCAGCCCGCTTCGCCAGCGCATCAGCCCGCTCTTCTCCACTCAAAGAAGCAGCAGCGAGAGGAGAGAGAGCGGCGTTAATGGCGTCGAGTGCCGACGTCTTGAACCCCTGGCGATCGAGCGCTAGGGCTTTGACGATGTGGTTGGCGGCGTCGGAGGGGAAGAGGCGTACGGCGGCGTCGGCCTCGGCCGCGGCGGCGGCGGCATAGGAGAGAGATTCCGGCGAGGATTTAGGGTGCGATTGGGATTTAGAGAGGAGATCGGCGGCTTTGACGAAATGGCGACGAGATTGGTGCTTGGATCGATCGCGATAGGCATAGTATTTGGTGAGGTATTTGCGAGGGATGTCGTTCATGTGGAGGAACATGAAGATTCCGAAGAGGAAAGTTAGGGCTTGCAGTGATATATCCCACCACATCGACGACATTGTTGCTGTTGCTGGATCTGCTGCTGCTGCTGCTGCTGCTGTGTGTTCTTCGAGATCTTGTTCTTCTTCTTCTTCTTCTTCTGTGAATTGTGATGTGATTTTCTCTCTCCTCAATCTATGAATGTGATCTTCTCTCTCCTCAATCTATGAATGTGATATTTTCTCTAGGTCTAGGTTAGGGATGAATGAAGGGAGTAATAAGAAGTATTTGATGGGGAAAGAATTGCAGTGGAAGAATCCAAGTCAAAGTAATGGTAATTGGTAGCTGAGCCTGAGAGAGAGTCAGCTCAGAGTTTAGTTTAGCCGCCGATTGGTTTGACTTCTCCACACGACGCGGCAAGGAGTTCTGGAAAGGATAAAATGGCCAATTTGCTTGCTCCTAATTTTGCTTCCCACACCCAAGTGTTTTAGCTGTAAATATCATGGCTGTCAATTTCTGACAGACATGAGGACACGAAACGAACCCGACCCGGAGTTATTTAGAGAAACACGAATATGATAGCACACGAACATGAATTATACGAACGAGCACGACTTGACCAATTTGGTGTGAAATATATTTAGTTTACATTTTACTGTGTAATTTTTATATAATTTAATACCAACACGAAATCGACATGAAACCAAATCCGAACATGACCTAACCTATTTGACAGTCCTAGTAAATATAACTCTTGACAAATGATTGAACTTGAGGCTTTTTCCATTTCATTAATCACATCCTAGACTACTAATTATTTTTCGCTTATATATTAATCCTACTATTTAATTAAGTAGTTCAATTAGTTCTTCAATTTAATTCACTGTAAATGAACATACCGTAAAGATGAAAAACTCATAAGTAGATTGTAGACATGCCAAATGGGTCATTCTGATCCGTTTTAATCAAAGTATATTCAAATCAGGTTAGAATCAATTCATGTGATATTCGATTTAATTGCAAGTCGGATCGGGCTAATTCAACTCATGTTACATTCAAGTTTGTCGTCAATACACATGTTACACTTTCTTGGATCAATATAAGATGTTATGATCGGTTAAAATCAAGTTGGATAAATTTCTGATCACCTTATTTCGAGTATGTTCGAATTTGGCTCTGGGTCTGGTCGTTTAATATGGGTAATTCGAGTTCGAATTGATTTTACCATGTCCAGTTATAGTGATTAAAGGTTTTTTAGAAGTGAATGCTATATCTCGGGTAATTGGAACCAAAATTATTGACATGAGGAAAAAAAAATAATTTTTCTGAAAACATTGAGGGGTTATATAATGTTTCAATAAAGCTGTGGAGTTGGTGATTTTCTCGTTAGTGTGAGACATGACGGTCCTTCACTCTACCTATGTTCGTGTGGAAATGGAGTTGAAAAATTTCTCGCTAATGTGAGATCCTTCACTCTATCTATGTATGTGTTCTTCAGTTATTCTACGGCAAACGCATGAGACACTTTAGGATGATCATAGTGAGTGGACTGCTCTCCATCCAAATAGAAAGATGATCAAATTCAATAGTCTAGGTAACAAAAGACAAAACGATAGTGATTCAATTTAAATTATCAAGAAAGAAGGGTGGTTCAACTTATCGTATTTGGCTGAAAGTGGATTGTCTACTCTTATTTCCAAGCTAAAGAAGTTCATTCCAAAAAATCAGCTAGGTTTTATCATTGAAGAGATTGCACATATTATTAGTTTTTTCTTTTTCTTTTTCTTTGAGTTTGTTTGTTGTTTTTTTTTTTTTGTTTGGCGGGGAGTAATGTTGTAGCTCATAACATAACTAGACTCTAACCAATTGTGCTTAGTGATACATATTCGTTGGAGGACTTCCCTAGTCACATTGTGGAATTGGCGAACCTTGATATATCTTATCTAATAGTTAGGAATGAAATACCATTGCTTTCGTTTCCATTAAAAAAAATAAAAAGAAAATAAAAAAAAGAAAAAATTTCATTTAGGTATATTGATGTATGACCAGAATACACATAGGTATACCGAGGTTTTGGAAAATACTCTGAGTTATACTAAATTAGAAAAAAATACAGTGACCAATATCCGGTCACCGGATAATGAAGTGGCACTAGCTATGACTAACAATAGTGATTTTATACTGAAATTGCATTTATTATACCTCAATTAGAGGGAATTTACTCGCATTAGAGAGAGTGTTTGTACGATTCTTGAAGTTTTGCGTGTTTGTTATTATGTAGTAGATATCACGTGTGTTAATTGGCTGTACTTTTCTGGCATTTTTGTAAGGATAGTTTCGTAATTTTATAAATCCGGTTACCAGATATCTGGTTTGCACTCAATTATATACCTTATTATACCTCAAAGTATTTTCCAAAACCTCGGTATACCTATATGTATTTTGGCCATACCTCAATATACCTCACTGAAATTTTTCCCGAAAAAAAAAAAAAAAAAGATTGTGGTTCAATACATAACAAAAGCTTTCTTATCTAATCCACGTCCATTTTTCCCGAAGGTCAAGCTTGAACGGGAACTCCTTTGTCATACATAATACAAGATTTGTTTACAAAGGAGGAATCATGTGTCCAATATAACAAGTTACAGATGAAAACAAACATATGAGCTATATTGTACTATCTGTGAAGAAAAAACCTCATAATGCCTATGAACTTCTACCATCACGCCACTTCAACATTGGCAAAATTTTGCGCAAGAACGATCTAAAATCTTCATCTACAACTGCATTCCCCATAATGTCAAGCTGCGTCAGAGTGAGACATCTAAATATGGAATATGCCTCCCAGTATTTTGACAGTAGGGCGTTATCCCCTGAACATAGATCGGTCTTCCAGTCGCTTGCCACCGTGTGAGACAGAGGAGAGGAGCATAAGTACCTGGTGGTGTCAATTGAATGTTTTCCGATCTCATTGTGTGAGATATTCAGTGCTTTAAGTGACTTCAAATGCCTTAGGGGATCCAGAGCAGTAAAACTCTTGATCTTGTTGTTGCTAAGGTTCAAACAAGAAAGAAGTTGCATGGCTTCCAAACCTGTGACCGACGGCCAAAAAAAAAAAAATTAAAAAAAATAAAAAAATAAAAAAAAATCAGAGGTTCCATTCAGCAACAGAGGGAGTTGGTAATCAAAGATCACATTTTTCAACTACAAAATGGATAATAGAACTACAGGTATAATTGGCTATCAAATTCTTATGCAGGTAAACTGCAGACCTTCAACAGGGAACCCCTACTAAGCATATTAGTATTTTGTTTCTCATGTATATTGCAGCATGTTTTGCTACATTTCATCATCATATTATGAATTTCCAAAGAGTCGTGAGGCTTAGATGTGCAGAATATATACCATAACATAAAAGCTATAATGAAGCAAAACTTCTGTTATAATAGCAATAAGTGAAATTACCAAGCTCAATATAGTATATGAGATCCAGTGATATTTTTGATCAAATTTTCAGAGATGTTCCCAGCAATCGTGCTAATAACAATGAAAGAGGTGCAAAATCCATTTGAAGCAAGACTAATTCCAATCCAACAACAACACAATCACAGGGAAAAGAGATTGCAGAAAACCAATCAAATAAAAAACTTTTTCAATTTTCAGAGCAGGAAACTTCATTACCTTCAATAGATTGAAGCTCGTTGTGGCTAAGATCTAGCATTTGAACCCACAATAATTTCTCAATGGATCCAATCCGTGCTAGTGACAGGTTATTAAGACGCATACATAAAACATTCCCATCATCTGATAGAGCCGAGTTTCTGTAACGCCAACAATATCTGAACAAATTCTCCTTGTTGCAACTAACCTTAAATCAACAATGTAATCCATTTAAGAATTAGTGTACTCAACTAAATACTATGATTTTCAATCAGACAAACTAAAAAGAAGCAAACTATAACTAAAAGCTGAGAAAAAAAAGTAGCTCCACTACACGTTTTCTTGTTCTCATGTTGACTTGCAAAAAAAATCTTTCCTTGATAATTGCTAGCTAGATGATGTACTTAAGACGTAAGAGAAGATATGATTAACTTGGTAGTAATAATCTCCAGCTAAGCAGAAAATAGCAGGAAAAAGAAATGTTCTAGACAGCCACCTTCAACTAGATGTAAGTGGGCTTCATGTCGTGTTATCAGATTTGAAAGGAGAATTATAAGCACACTAGTTGCTGGCAAATATATACATAACCTCATTTTCTTTTATGTTTTTTTGATAGCATGGGTATCCGAGCTTTGCCCGACTTACCCCATGGGCCATGAATTTCACGACCAGGAAAACCTCCAGTGGCCCTAAGGGGACTCGAACTTGGGACCTCTGGAATAAATCTTAGAGTTCTTACCAATTGAGCTACCCCTTCAGGGTTTATAGACACAACTTCATATTCAAGTATCTATATAAAGTTAAGCTTCTTTCAAACTAAAAGCTACTCTTAGAATGAAAGGTCAAAGATCACTTTTCTCCAAAAGATCATCTTGCTGTCAATGTACAAAGCAAGAACAAACCTGACGCAATAATGCCAAACTGTGTTCTTCTTTATAGTATTGTGAATGGGATGGATCTAATTTCATCAATTCACTATATAAATCCAGAATTTCTTTAGTATGTGCCATTTGGCAAGAATTTGAATCACCATCGTCTGAGACCATTGTATCTAGAGCTGTCAACAATCTTGCAAGCGTCAGCTTTCCAATTTTGCTGCAAGAACGAAAGGCAAAATTGTAAGTATAATCTTGTTGACAAGATAAGACACACAATAGGGGGTTCCAGATTATAAGATGAGGCATACCAATAATCTGTAGCTGACAGCAGTTCATGGAACAGCTCAATCTCATTAGTCAAAATATCCACCTGCCACTTAGTTACAGGTTCATGATTCTTGTCCATTTGCAATGGGTTCAATGGAGGAATCAGATCGGACTTCTCATGGTCCACTTCATATCTTTGAAAACTGGAATCTTCCCATGAAATTGGCTCTATGTTTTCACCTTCAGCATGCTGTGAATCAGGCTGCTGAAAACGGACTGTAAATTTAGATTGAAAAACATGACTCATATGACACCCACTCAACGAGACAATGTCGGTAGAGTCTCCCAGGCTAAGTTCAACGGGATAAGTTATGGAAGACTTAATTTGCACATCAGTAATTGTTAGAAATGCAACCCAAGCCTGGGCGCTCTCATATTTGTTTCCTGAAAGAGGCCTCCAAACAAGATCTTTACTTTCTGCAAGGGCAGATCTGATAGTTATGGTGGCTGAGTTCACCCCTCTGACAGCTTGGTTAAAATAAAGAATCACAGGTATTGTTCCTCCATCAGAGAAGTAGCTTGTGAATGGCGATGCTGACTTATTTGCTGGTACAATAAGCTCAGAACCAGAAGCAGGCCAGGAAGAGACCAGCCAAGGTGAATCCTTCGTGACTGTTTGCTCAAGCAGCCAAAGATGATAAAACCAGCCACTTTGGTCGTCTGGATCTGTAAAAATCGCTTGGTGGACCAGTTCATACTCCTCAGTTAAGAATTTCTCTTTGGGAAAAAATCCTTCAACTTTTCTTTTCAATAAATTGGAAAGAAGTACACTGGAAAACCAGATATAAATTTAAAATTGTGAGAAACTTAAGGGAGAAAACAGGACATTATGAAGCATAAGAAACCATTTGCAGAAACTTATAAAATTGCATTACACTCTCTTTCCTTTACTGCTGTGTTTCCTGTTATCCTTCTCACATATAAAAAGCTAAACCTCATAATCTAACTATAGATTCTTCTGCCCCAAAATCATCACTGCTTTTCCAATGACAGTGATTTTTAAGAGAAGGCTCACAGATAAGGAAGGCATGGGAAGTCTAGAGTGAAACTTATACTATCTTAGGAAAAGGTACATTTTTCATGTGGCAGGACCCAAAACTCACAAGTGACAGGTAGCATGGGATAGAGAGTACCTACTTTAAGGATGCAAAACATAAGCTAAGACCAAAAGAGGGCAAGCTGAACTCTAGATTTAATATGTGTAAACACTGAATGCATAAAAAAAAAAAAAAAAAAAGCCAGGCCTTACCTTCTATTATGCCAAGCAGAATAATTACTGAAATTTCTTTCTATCATATCTGTTGTATACTTCAACTCATCCTCTTCTGCAATATTCTTCAGTTCTGCCACAAATCTGAAAGACAGGTTGCTAAAAGTTAAGAATATTCGCTAAACCAAGTTCTTTCGAACTTTTATCATCAAATCATAGAAGAGTCTTCACCTGCGATAGTTCCATGCATGAAAATTCCGTGCATCAGCCTTTTGAAACTTATCCAAAAGACGTAATTCATGATCTACAGATGAATGACCCTTGCTAAGCACCCATTTGCGATGATGCCATGCTCCGTACGACTTGAAATTTTGTCTTAGTGCACTCTCTACCTAAATGAAATAACTCAGTTGATTAAAATCATCAAACTATCACTTGCCAGTAGGGAGCAACCTACAACTTGCTGCTCAAGTTAAAAAGGCATAAAAACAATAACAATGTAACAGCCAAGACATCTCCATTGGTGATTAATCTGCAATGTTGTCTTATGAACTACATAAAATAGACTCGTCCACAGTTACAGGTCTGTGTCCAAGATACAAACTACTATTTTCCAAATTTCTTGTGTGATTTTACAGAAATGAAAGATCCTTCCTCCTTTCTTAATTTCTCAGTATTGGTTGTACGAGGTTCCTCTCTTGATCAAAGGTAATCTCCAAGTTCCACTTCTTACTTTCTTCATTAGTTTTGTGCTGATCAAGTTAGTATTATTTACTCGATTGGTGTGTCATTATTTAGCTGTCAAATTGAAGTTCATAGCATTTCGTATCAAAGCCTTGTTTCCTTAAACCTGTGTAATTGTTAATCAAAAGGGAACATGGCCATAAATAATAAAAACTCTTGGTTTCAAGGCAGCGGGTCTGAATCTGGAAATGTGACTCAAGCTGAAAGCCTGAAATACAGCAGATTTAATCTGCTTTGACAAAAGGTCTGGAAGATAATAAGAGCAAAATAGATGCTCTTGCTATGAAAAAAAATGGCTGTAACAGAAAACACTAAGGCTATTTAAGACATTAGTGATTAAGGTTCCTGGCCTCGCAAATCACTAATAAGTTAGTATCTGATGGAATGCCTAAGAACTCGGGGGAAGAAAAAGGGGAATCTGAGGTTAGACCTGCTAATGAACTGGTACTAGTGAATAAACCCCTTGATGGACATCACCAATTCTCCACTCAGGTTGACGAAGGTGGAGTTCCAAAGTTTTATGGGGGGATATTTTAAATAACAAGAAGTCTACGAAACACAATACTAATCAACTAGCAACAAGCCTCAACCTTGTTAGGCTGTTAGCTCAACATTCCTCACCCCCTCCCCCCCAAACAATACAACATCAACATGACCCCAATGCCTCAAAAGAGACTCCCGCCTAGGCGGGGTAAGGGGGGTCGGTTGTACGCAGCCTTACCTATGTGAGAACAGAGAGGCTTTTTCCGTTTGACCCTTGATCCGAAGTGCAACGACTATCAACATCTTCACAATATATAAGAAGTGCATACAGTTTTATTAGCCATTTTGATTTAGTCAATTATATTCCAAAGCCAAAAGTTAGTGAATCTTTTGGCTCCACCCTAAAGTGGACATACAAAATGTACTCATTAACCTATAAAAATTGTACTCATTAATGAGCTCAAACTCGACTGAGATGATCTCAAATGTCTGAAAACATAATGCGTTTACTGTAAAGTCCCCATCACCCAACAAACCCCGATCTGAAAAAATCTTTCCACATTAGCAATAAACAGAATTTGCCCCATTATTTCATGTAAATCCGAAAGACCATATCAAATTGAACAATGCACACAGAAGCAATTATCACTTTCAATTCAACTCAACATTCTTNTCCTTAAAAGAAAAAACTTGTGCTCATTAACGAGCTCAAATTAAATTGAGCTGATCCCAAATGTCTGAAAACAGCATGCATTTACTATAAATTCCCAGTGACCGAACAAACCCAGATCAGCAAAAACCATATACTTTGATGCAATATTTGCATCTACTTATATCATATAAGAATGGTCTAAGGAGAAGATAATCAAAGGGACTGATTCTAGACCAAGAGTCATGGGTAGTTCTTTTGTCTTGTGAGTTTTGGGAATGGATTGTGTCAAAATAAGCTAAGAACATATGGTGGAACTGTTCCCTATTCACCTTGGCAGGTCATGAGCATCAAGAGAGCTGAAAACAAACACTTATTATCATGTTAAGGCAAGAGGGAATTGTCCTTAAATACCTTTTGCTTTAATCCTCTTTTGTGTTTGATTCTTGTGCATTATACTTGTGTTCGTCTTGAATCGAAGTGAAGGCAAGCTGATCTATGGATCAAAAGGGTGATAATGCAGGGGAGATATGAGTAAAGGGCATGTTAATTCAGCCGCAATACAATCTGGTGGCAGCCAAGGCAATAGCTAGCACAAGCTAGGCAAATTGGAGATCAATTGGCCTTATGGCCATGACCTTCATCTTATGAGCTGAACTAGGCTTTTTTAAATCCTTAAATGAGTTAATTATCTTTGTTATACATTGTATTATTTTTAGGGATAATTTAACTAGCAAAAACAGGTTGTAAAAGTCAAGCTAGCTTGTGAACACAAGAGCTGGTGTTACTAACAAGATGTTGAACATTTTGATGAGTTAGCAAGCTTCTCAATTAAAACTCAAGGACCTGCACTTGCCTAGGGCGTTGCTGGTTACCAAGGAGGCTTCCTAGAGTGTATATCCTCTATTCTTACTGGTCCAACACGAAGCTAAGGCATCATCAAATAGCAACAGGAACAGCCAGCCAAAGGCACAAATAGCAGCAGCTCTGTTTTCAGAACAGCATTTACTGAAAAAATTCCCGGTGACCGAACAAACCCAGATCAGAAAAAACCCATATACTTCTTCCCAAAGTTTCCAGCAACTAAACATAATTTTGCCCATCATTTTATTTCAACCCCAAACAAATATCAAATTGAACAATGCAGAAGAAGCTACAACTTTCAAATCAACAACCCAATTGAAAAGGAAGACTTGAGACAAAAGCAAGGAACTTACAACTTGGAGCTCCTCATTGAGAATGGACTGGGGATCGGAATTGGGTTGACTCAGTGAGTGCTCAACAGCGAGTTTCCGATAATTCCAAGCAGTGTAAAATTCTGGGTTGATCTCCAATAGCTTAGCGCTGACCTCTACAGCTTCCTTGTCATAGCTGAAATCGTTGCACAAAAATGGAAGCTTTCACATCAGTACCGAAAAGTGAGAAGAAAAAGAAAGCACATTGGATGGATTTTGAATTGAACTGAATTGAAATTGAATTGGTTTGATTGAGTAAGAGATGTGGGAGTAAAGTAGAGACTTTTTGTTGTGATGGTGAAGGAGAAATTGGGATTGAAGGGTGCGCAATTTGGAGGCTTTGGCTGCTGTTGCTGCTTCATCCTCCGGTTTTGTTGGGTTTCTCGGTCGGCCGTGCATTTTCCGATCGCCGGAGAAGGAGAAGGACGGTGGCGGACTGGCGGTGGGTTCTTCCGGCAGGCAGGCGTTGGGGAAGAGAGAGAGAGAGAGAGAGAGAGAGAGAGAGAGGCGTTGCGTTTTTGTGTTCTTTTCGAAGTTTTCCGATTTTGATTTTTGATTTTTAGTTTTTTGGAAAATTGGATGTCAATAATCCAAACTATTGCCCAGCTGCTATAAATAATCTGAACTATTTGCTACGAATAATCCCAACTATTGACTTAATTGCAGCGAATGGTCCAACTTAAATGGCGTTAACATTTCCGTTATAGGGGATGCACACGTAGCTTTTAATTTAAATTTCCGTTTTTTTTCTTTGCCTAATCAGCTGCTAACTCAGATTAATTTAAATGATTACCATTACTCCCTTTTCCCTTCACTATAGTAAGTGTGAAATAAAGCCTCCCCTTTTTCTGCAATTGAAGCTCCCCATTATACTTCTCTGTCTTGCTCTCTGTTCTCTATTCTCTTTTTTCTTGCTTTTGCATGTTCTTTAATTGACAATTCAATCTCGTTGCTTCATGTTGCTGCCATCTAGTATCTACCCATATGCAAATTGTTACTCCCTCCGTTCTCAAAACAAAGTTACGCTTTGTTTTAAGAACGGAGGGAGTAACATAGATCACTTTGACAAATGGAATTGGAAAATTAATTTTCGCCGGTACGTGGTCGTTAATTGTTTACATATTGAGATTAGATAAACCATATTCATGATTAATTGATAGAGCAAAAGAAACACACAACTATATTTACTTACAACAGAGCTTCAATTGCATCTTATTGATAAGCTAATTCGATATAAAAACACCACCATTACAACACAAATCAAGTAAATCACAAAATCAAGTAAATCACAATCACCCCCAACAAAACTCTTCTATACAATGAAACAAAAAAAAAATCACTTTACACTTCAAACCCCCTCAAATACTTTAAACCCCAAATTTCTCTCTCTCTCTCTCTCTCTCTCTCTCTCTCTCTCTCTCTATAGAGCAGTGCTGCAAAATGGGCAGAACTTGTAAGGTTGCATCGCCAAAATGGTATTCTTAATGGGGAGTCATGACAGATTGGTATTTTTTTGACAACGGCGACATTTAGGTATTTTTATTGGGAATCGGCGACGTTTTGGTATTTTTTTTTGGAAAAAGAGTACAAATTAACCCAAAAACATTTGCCGGAGAGAGAATTTTGCATTTATTGTAATTTTCTACAATTTGCCCTATTTTCACTTCATTTAAAATTTGATGGGACTAATATTAATTGTGAAATCTGCGAAAAAAAAAAAAGAAACAAATATATTTGTTATGGTTAAAAGAGGGAAGAAGGTGGGGAAGTAAGGGTTTTAAGAGAAGGGGAAAAACCGAGTGAGGAGAGGTAAGATTAAGGCAATTAGAGTGAAAATCAAACACCTTACTCATCAACTAATAGTTACAAATATATCTGATTCGTTTATTTTTTGACAGACTTCAAAATTAATATTAGCCCCATCAAATTTTAAATGAAGTTAACATAGGACAAAATAGGCTGAAATTACGATAAATGCAATAAATGATTAAAAATCATTTTTTATTCAAAGATTCTCTCTCCGGCGAATGTTTTTGGGTGAATTTGCATTTTTCTTCCCAAAACAAATACCAAAATGTCGCCAGTTCCCAATAAAGATACCTAAATGTCACCGGTGTCAAAAAAATATCAATCTGTCATGACCCTCCCATTACAAATACCATTTTGGCGATGCGGCTGAACTTGTAATCAGCTTTGACGGGGTTTGGATGGGGTGGGCTAAGGGGGAGCATTGGGGTTGCTTGGGATTGCACTGGGTTCGGGTTCTGGGTGGGCTTTAAGGAGGGTTGACTAAGCAGTGTCTGGGTGGGCTGGACGAGGGTCGAGGGCTAGTCGGAGGGTGGGGGCTGGGGGGGGGGGGGGCTGCCGTGGACAAGGGGATGAGAGGAGAGAGAATGGGGCTGCCAGGGTTATGGGTGTATGGGTGGCAGAGGCAACTAAGGAAGGGGTGGAGGGGAGAAGAGAGAAAGAAGATGGAGAGGAAGTTTGGCTGCTCATAAAAAGGTTTTTTTTTTTTGTTTTTTTTTTTTTAAATCATT
>BSSO01002944.1:0-17778 GCA_030267885.1 Mesembryanthemum crystallinum
GAAGGGAGTAGCTAATTCCAAAGTGAAATACTCCCTCTGTCTTCCTATATCTTCAACAGTTGCTTTTTCACAGATATTAAGGCAAGTAGTCTTCTTTATTAGATTACTCATGAAACTCAATCACTTAATTTCAAACATTTATGCTATTAAACACCATGCAAAGAAATAAAACAAAATCAAGCAAAATCATAATATGCCAATATTCATGTCCTTTTTGGAAATCGTAATAACATGGTTTTAAGTCCCATGATATGCACAAAAAATTGGATAATAGTTTTGTTTAAATAATAAGTAATATTTATTATTTTTATTATTTTTATTATTTTGATTCTAAATCTATAATTATACTATAATGTTGAGTATAAACTAGCCCCTTGCAACGCAAGGGCATACCGTTAGTTTCTTCTTAAAACTGATGCAAAACGCCAATGTTAAGATGATTTCAAGCCGGATAGAGTATAAATTATAAGACAAATACATGAGTATTTAAATTTCCACATAAATTACGCAAGCATTGAAAGTCGTCATCAAAATAATCCAAAATCCTTAGTGTAGTAATCGTAAATAAAAAGCGGCAGAGACATAAGTAACATATGCCACCTAATTGAAAAAGTAGTAGGAAGAAAAGAAGTTGATCATAACCCTTGGCCTATAGCAAACTAATCAAATTTAAGTCAAATTCCAAAAACCACTTCGGTAATCAAAATAATTCCACATTACGGACAAACACTTAATGTCGTTATTTAATCATACAATCACAAATCTTAATATAATATGAATAAATTAAACATACCTAGATATGCATATACTGTAAAAAATTTGGTAAGCATATGAGTTTTTCATCTCCTTAGTTTATTAGACTTACGAAAGTCTATCGGATAGCAGTGAACAATTACACCGTGGCATCTCGGCATGGATTGAAATTTCAAGAACTTATTGGTCGGCATTTTACAAGATGATTTGAGTAAAAAACCAGAAAATTTTGAAAATTATTAGGGTTAGAGTTCATGCTGATAACATGTTATGAAAATGACTAAAAGAGAATTAGGGAGAAGATGTGTGTCACTATTATTCTCATAAAGGAGATATATATAGTATAAGGAGGTAGGGTTTTGCTTGTGCAGCAAGAACCCTAGATACACAAATATATGCAAGGTATAACTTTTTCCATATTACTAGATACACCAAAAGCTATTGGGGGACCGTAATGTACATCAACATATAATATTTTCATAACAAAAAGCAATATGTTCGATAAAAAAAAAACTAAAAGCAACATGAAGTCAAGATCAATGCAAAGATTAATACTAGGATTGATGTTCACCTCCAACTAAGCTAATCATGCTCAAATGACACCCAAAACCCCCCAATATGATCATCAAACCATCAAAGTCACTAATACAAGTCATCCTATCTTCTTTCAAAGAATAGGAAGGTGCTCAATCGTGCTCACAACCCTATTTCTAGGCATTACTCATAAGATTGAACCCATTAAGCATGGTAGTAGGTTCTAAAATCACAAAGGATTGCAACCCACTTTTATTGAATTAAATCCTAAGCTCATGAATTAGCCTATCCAATACTTATCACCATTTTTTAACAACTAACAAGTACTTCCTCCGTCTCAAGAAATTCCTTACGTTTAACATTTTGAGGATAAAGTTAAAAAAACTTTGACCATTAATTTGTAAAAATATATAAAGATTTACAAAGTAAAAATACTTATACTATATTTATATTTATTAATATTTTCATAATATCACCATCGTGTAATTTTTTCTTATATAAATTACATTTATTTACGGTCAAAGTGATGCATTGGAGACCGTGAAAAATCCAACGTCAATAACTTCTTGAGACAGATGGAGTATCTAAAATGAGATAAAATGTGGATATAGCATTTCATCAAACACTTGGCTTGCTAATCTTAAATCACGGGGGAAAATGATAACCAATAGAGGGATTGGGATTATTTTCTCATAATCAACCCAAGTTGGGGCTTAACCCAATCCTAACATGAAAAACAACTCAGAATTCATGGATTTAACTAAAGAAAAGTGATTTCATTCAATAATAAACAGTTCGACTTAATACAACACCCCCACTTAATAAGTACAACACCATAACTAAAAGGTCAATAATACCCCCCATTTTTATATTGACAACTAATTTCCTTCCCCTCTCCTAATTTATACAACCATTAATTATTTGTAATATTTAATGAGATTCATTCCTCTGATGGTAAAGTAAGGCGATTATTCCATGATCATCATGTTTTTAATTGGCCAAAGTTGCCATGGCAGCCATGTGATTGGCTGTAGTACCACGAAGTCTATGGTATACTTCCTAAATAGATGTATTTCTGATTAACGCCATGAGCTGATAAAATTCCAAAAATGGTGAATTGATATCAATAATCATCTATGACTATGACCCATAATGAATTCGGAAACCAAAAGAAGAAATGGAAGGCAACCTGCGCCTAAACAAGTCGCAGGGTTCAATTTCATCTGACAGAATCATGTGCAGATGTAGAGTATCTGCGCCTGAATCAGGCGCAGGTCATCGGTTCGCCATTTCGATCGTGCCAACAGTAGCAATAAAAATTGTCTTTCCGATACCAATATTTACTTTATAAAAATGTCCAAAGAATTGCTGATCGAATTGTGCGCGCCAGTGTTGAATTCCTTCCTTCTCCTCTGTGCTCTCTTCCTTCTCCTGTGTGCACCTACTACTTGGTGACAACTATGGAAGTTGGGGTATTGGGCTTGACAGTGGAAGTGTTGGTATGGTTTTTGCTAAATATTTTTCAATTTATAAAAAAGGTTAAACGTGTCATTTTATAAATTTAGGGTGTTGTATTTATTTAAAAGGGGTGTTGTATTTAGCATCGCCCATAATAAATCCATATTCAAGAATAGAAATAAAACACTACATTAAACTAAAAGAGAGATAAGAGTAGAAGATTCTTAGAACCCAACATGAAGATCTTCACTAATCAAAGGTAGATTAACCACTAGCTACTAGGATTGAGCTTTTGGAAAAAGTATGCTAAACCCTAAGAAATGTGTAGGAGAAAACCCAAAAGTCGGCCTCCCTCTTTTCCCGAATCGAAAAGGTGGATTTTATAGTCTGACACAACAGGCCCAGAAAACGGGCGGGCAAAAAAAAACGGGCTAGCCATTTTACCAGCTACGGTGAGGCCGTTTTTCTAGTCTAATCTCTTCTCTCGAGCTTACGCCGCGACTTACACGACCGTTTTTGGCTATAAAATGACTCATGCTTGGCCGTTTTTCTGCCACCTCCTCTTGAATGATCTCCTCTTAGCTCATGCTCTCCTTGATCCATTGAAGTAGCTCCAAAATACCTATCAAAGATACTAAAACACAAGAAAAAAAAGGAAAAGCGTAAAATAGAACAAAAGGAAGTGAAAAACAACAAAAAATGACTACCAGCACAATGAAAACAAATAAGATAAAAGGAAAGAGAACACTAAAACATTATTACCTAAAAACCAACTTCTCAGTGGTTGAAGCATGTGATATTGTAGGCCGAATGGGTGGTTTTGGTGTAAAGCTTTTCTATGGTGGTTGGTGTTATTGTGGCCATGGGTAGGTTTATAGATTTTATGATAAAATTACCCTAATTAGAGAGGGAATGTAGAGGGGAAAAGGGAGATTAGAATTTATAGCCAGTAGTTGAAGATACAAAATCAAACCAAATCAAATGATTCCGGTCGAATAATGGATTATTTTTAATAAACTATGTTACTCAGATTTTGGAAAAATGAAATCTTTATGGTTTGATTAGATTTTTAAAGTCAAGTTATTTAGGTCCAAAGAAATAACACTATTGTTACATGAATTGCACATGCAAAATGCAACGCACAAAAATAATTCATTTGTCTTTATATCTTTCATTTCATTCTATTTCGAAAATAATATGGCCCCCTGGGCCTCCGATACATACTCCTAGCGTCGTCCCTGCTTAGATGGATGAATTATTTATAGTTGTAATATGTATGAAGCCTGCCCTTACATTTACTTATACATAAAACATGCTTTTGGATCACATGGACTTATTGTAAGATATACTTGCATAATATGATCATAAATTAACTTTTCCAGAATAGAAATTAGGTTGGTTGGGTTGGTTTTAGTTCGGGTCATTTTAATATGGGGTTAACTTTGATCATAAGATTATTTAGATCGCCTGGGATTGAATTTGGTTCCTACTATGTTCAGTTTTGGGTCAACTCGGTTGGGTTATTTCGTGTTAGGAATTAACTCGGGTCGGGTTAGTTTGGATATCGATTGACACAGGTTTAGGATTGAATTTGAATATTAGTCATATCAATATGTACTAAGTTTAAGTTTCAAAGTTTATAATAAAGTCGATAGAGTATGAATTTTCGATTTTTATGAACGTTGTTCACTAACAATCATATTTTATTACTCCTAGATCTCACAAAAGTGTTCGAGTATTGGATAGATTTTAGTTTGGTTCAATCTCGGTTTTAATTCAATTCGGATCAGATGTTATCAGGTTCGGGTTCTGAACAAAAAGAAATAACCGCAAGTGCTCGGCGTAGTTGTAACTAGTACCGACAACCGGCAAATACGGGTCTATCCCACAAGGATGGGTTTACAAAATTAGATCACTACATTAACTAAATTAAACAGACAAAATTAATGTCTTCCCCTAATTTAATTCTAGTTATGTCACTCAATCAAAAACCTAAACAAGCGAAATGACAATCACATTTAAGAACTCAAAGCATGAAAGTTGACTGGCAAACGAATTATTAATAAAACAAGATGAACAAATTAACAAAGGCACAATAATAAATTGCATAAAATTCAAAAGTGGAGAAACTTACTTGAAAGATTGAAAAGTACCAAACTAAAATTACGATTAAAATCAAACGAACATGACGAAAAATTACAGCGAACGATGAAAGTTTGAATCTTGTGAACGAAAAATTAATTGGGAACTAAAAAGAAACCTAACCCTAAAATAAAACCTAAATGAAAACTACCCGTTTGCTGGTAGAACTCCTATCTTCTTATTGTTATAAGATAAGGGTGAAAATGGGTAAATAATTCCCCGGTTTTCACGAAAAGATTTTACTATACACTCACTATTTGCACAGTGTTTCTACTACTATAAATACATATGCTTGTAAATGTAAAAACACACTCATTTCGATCAATACACATGAGTACATTGAAACTTTCTCCCACTTTTATTCACTTTACAACTGAGTCTTTAACACGTTATCAGCACCAGCTGCTATCAAACCAAAAATCCAAATATAAAGATAATCCAACTTTCTAAATTACAATAAATTTGAATTAAAAGAGTATGCTCTGTAGTTGCCAAAATTAATTTCGGACCTTATACATCAAAAAATCAAAATAGATAGTATTGTGATCTTTTGGCTCTCTTATTTTATAAACCTTCACAGACACCACTTTAAACATGACACCAAAATAATGGAAACACCGCAGTCATAAGTGCTATCTACAATTCTTGTATTCACATTATTATTGAGCACATCACATACCTTTCAGGACAAACGCACTCCTGGAGGTTGACACGCAACCACATTCAACTAGTACCAAAACTAGCACCACGACTGATACGTCGACCAAAGCGTCACAAGCCGGGAGACCAACCGACCACCAAACCGGCTCACATTAACTTGAATAGCCCTGTAGAGTTAGGGCAAGAGTCAGGGCAAAACGACGTTCCGGGGCCATTTAACCTTAAAAGAAAGAGGGAAGACGACGTAGACAACCCGTCCGAGGCTGCCACATTTAGTGACCTCAACACTCCGAAGCTTTAGCCGGCCTCAAGGCTGGATGGCCACATAATCAGGCCACCCAAATCGGCGTCACATCCGTCATTGCAAAAGGCATCTAAGAGGAGAACCAAGATGCTGAGGGCCATATTTTGAAAAATTAAACTTGACCTCCAACCCGATGAGAGTGATTTGCCCAATCGAGAACCAGGGCAAGGAGGAAGAAAAACAGAATCTAAAGCAAGTAGTAGACAACCACCAACCACATCCAACCGGCCACCCAAACTGGCGACCCAATCGGGTCATTTGGCTGCCTGCAAAGCCAGCGGCAACCATGAAAACATCAACACCCAACTCGCCAAAATTCAGCAACAATCCGAGCTAATAAAGCCCAAATCCAAAAATTTCTCAGTCCGACCACCAGAAATTGACGGCCAAATTGATACCTGACCGATGTCTCAGATGGAGAAGATGAAGGGAAAATCAAAGAAACCAATGAGTAGTTCTCCTCTAGTTCAAAGAGCCGTTGAAGGAGAAAATAAATGGGAGAGTGAGTGGTTTTTTTATTTATTTATTTTTATTTTATTTTTTTTTTTCCGGAAATTTCATTTGGTACCCATGAAATTAGATTTAATGAATAGCATGACCAAAGTTCCAAAAAATTGGACACGGTACCCACAACCTTCTAAATCCGTTAGTGTGCCATTAGTCAGGGCATGTAAAATTACAGTTTTACCCTTCTTAAATTCAAATGATTAGCGTTTAATTATATATTTTTTTTTTTGGAATTATGACCATTGGTAAAAAATAAATAAATAAACAAATAATTTACACATGGTATCCAGTTGTGAATTGAAACTTTATGGGTACCATGTGCAAAGTCTGCTTAAACCTTAATTATCTTCTTTTTCCAATATAATGACTAGTTTTTTGCCTACATATACCTTAATAATTGTTCAATTGAAGTGCAAATCTGAATATACTCCTAAGATCTCATTAGCCTAGGTTCAATTCTCCCATTTTGCTTCATATTTGCATTATACTTAGGCTTTGTTATCTACAACTTATTTTTGTTGATATTTATTGTTGATTATTTATTTTTGTTAATTTTTGTTGATTTTACTGATTTTTGTTGATTCTCGTTGATTTTTGTTGATTCGTTAGATTCGCCAGAGAGCGACTTTGTTGATATTTGTTGATTTTACTGATTTTTGTTGATTTTTTTTTTATTTTTGCTGAAATCAACAAAAATAAGCTCTAGAGAACAAGGCCTTAAGCTTTCACTACTTGATTGTGTACTCATTTGTGAGCTTTGAAATGTGGATTCATATGAAAGTTCAAACATATCTGAGGGATCCATGTGTGTAGATAATTGAATGAGTTGTATTATTACATTACATAAATCAAATCCAAGATAATTCCCCTAAACTTAGTTACATCCCACCATATACTTCTTCAAACTTCCACATATGCGCAAATATACAAAATGTGTATAATTATGAAAAGTTGTTATCCTTACTACTCAATATGAGATGCATGTTTACATCTACAATACTTGATTTGCATAATGACTCATTGGGATGTGTTTGAGCTTCCATATGAATACATTTTTCAAACCCTACAAAGGAGAATACAATCAAGTTATTAAACATTAACACAAAATAAAATGTGAATATTAAACAAAATCGGAGAGAGTTGAACCTTTCGTAATGAGATATTAGAAAGAGTTCAGATTTGAACTTTAATTGATCCATAATAGGGTAAAATGTAGCCAAAAAAACTAGCCATTACCTTGGAAAAAGAAAAAAGCTAAGTTTTAAGCAGACTTTGCACATGGTACCCATGAAGTTTCAATTTATAATTGGATACCATGTGCAAAACTTTTGAAAAAAATACCTCCACCAACGGTCATATTTTCCAAAAAAAAAAAAATATAATTAATCGCTAATTATTTTTAAATTTAACAAGGGTGAAAATTGTAATTTTACATGCCCTGACTAATGACACACTAATGAATTTAGCAAAAATGACTAAGGTGTGCATTTTTTAAAAGTTTGTGGGTATCACGTGCAAGCTTTTTGAACTTTGGTCACGCTGTGTATTAAGTCTAACTTCATGGGTACCACGTGAAATTTCCTGTTTTCTTTTTTTTCCTTTTTTTTTTTTTTTTTTTTTTGCATCTGTCCTTTTGTCGGTCAAAATGGGTGGTTGGGGTTGGTTTATATAAAGCCAAAGTGAGACCAAACAAAAGAGGAAATATGGATTACGAAAGATAGCCATTATATCTTAGAGAAAGGACAAAGAAACATGCAAAGTACTCACTTGCTACTAGACATGGCATATAGGCCATTCAAATTTCTTACCTACCCATGATTTAAGTTATCCTAAAGTAAATATTTATCATATGATTTGGTAATTCTGTTTGATGGCTTGTGATATTTCTTGATTAATTCTAAGAATGTTTATATAATGTTTAGTTAATTAAATTAGCATGTTTTATGAAAGGTTTAATTATTACATTAATATTTGTATCATCAATCTCTCGTGATTTGGTTAAATGCTGATAGCCCCGCAAGTGTACGGTTCTATCGAAGCAATAATAAAATATCAATCTACAGGGAGCAATGGTTTCAAGTACCAATTCTCTAAATTTGTTTATCTAGGCAATCCAATCATAGTTGAGTACGTTATCTAACAGCTAAAGTCGAATGCTAAAATAGAGATTAATCATAAATAAAAGGGCATAGGGTTGATTTCACATAGGTGAATTGCTTGATGCAAGCGATAAAAAAATTAGTATGATAATGTCAATTGTTGTAAGGACGGAAAGCATGCATCTTAAAACCTTCTGTCGAAGAATTAAAGGAAAATATCAATATATAACTCAACTGGCTATTTTCATGTAGTCAAGAACATGCCAATGTCATGAAGAACAAATTCAATTCCAAAAGTCCCGAATAAACCTAAACTTCTTTCGTATTCGGGCAAATTCGTTGAGTGATTGTGTTTGGACGATTAAAAAAGGTTTGTCGAATTTGATTTAATCATCTAAATCAACAAGAATACAATCACTCAATATACAACAATTTTCATCAAGCATGCCAATATTCACCTATAAAACAACAAGAAATTCAACTAGCTATATTAACCCTAGATTAAGGGGAATTAGCTACTCATGGTAATATGAACAACTAAACAACTCAAACTCATACTATCAATCATGAATTGAAAAACTAGAACTTAGAGAAGGGGGAAGTGAAAGTAGAGAAGATAGATCAAACCAAAGATTCTTCCATTGAAAGTGTTCCAAAGGTTGATGAACGATCTTCAATAATTTGTACAAAGCCATAGTTTAATCTAGAAAAGCCATAATCTAACTAATTCTAACCTAGAAAAGCATAGAAATTGGAGATGAATTTGGATGGTCAAGACTTCAACTTAGAAAACCTTTTATATCCCTCCAAAAATCAGTAGAAGAAACTCAAAAATCTCCCCAAAAGAAGGGGAGAAAACCGCTAAAAACTTGTTCTCGGCAGCAGTGGCGTGGCCGTGCCAAAATTGTGAAGGAATTGAGCCCGGTCGTGCTCCCCTTGCAGATTGCAAACAGTGGATTTTCTGCCCATTTGGCATGGTCGTGCCACTTTTAAGCATGGACGGAGCACGGTCATGCTCAATGTACGCAATTGACATTTCGTCTTTCTTCTATTCTTCGCCTCTTCACGCTTGATAGCCCTTTCGTTCCTTTCTCAAAATGGACGGTTCAACCATAAACTCGATCCAAATACACTCCATAGGTTCATTGAACTCCTGAAATCACATAAATCGACAAACATACCCAAGTAGTGATCCAGATAAAAGAAAAAGACTAACACCTAGTAAAATCGATGCAGATCACTAAAATCCTAGTCAGACAAGCGCAACAAAATAGAAAAATTATGCACAAATTAGCGCTCATCAAACGCATACCAAAAGGAGTTAAAATCGTTTATTAAAACTGTTAAATTTTTTTAAACTTTTACTTTTGTACAAAAATACTCGAACCCATTACTTCTGACTTAAATGTTATGATATCGGACCATTACAACTTCATTCCTGTGGTAGTACAATTTCTCTCGATAAATATTTTATTTCACTTGTATGTCATTGATTAACTCATTAAAATCTCCTACCATTAGAAAAAATGGAAAACATCGAAAATTGAAATTTTCCTTGCCTGTACCTATCTGGTGATAAGTATCTACAATGGAAAAAAAGAAGGCTAATGGTTTGGACCATAGCATACAAGAAGGCAATAAGGCCACAAAATAAGATAAAGCAAAGGCAATTGTTTTTATCAAGCATTATCTAATGGAAAGCCTTACTCTAGAATACATGACGGTAAAGAATCCATATGAATTATGGACCAAATTGGAAAAGAGGTACGAGAACCAAAAACTTGTTATATTTCCCAAAAATCTAGTATGAATGGGCTCGCTTACAACTTCAGAATTTCAAATTCGTAAGTAAATACAACTCCAGTATGTTCCGCATAACTGTGCAATTAGAACAGTGTGGAGAAAAGATATCTGAGAGGGCGATGATAGAGAAAACACTCTATACTATGCATGCCTTAACTGTGGTATTGCAACAGCAGTATAGGTCCATGAATTATCCCACTTATTCGGATCTAATAGCTATACTGTTGGTTGCAGAACAGAAAAATGAATTGCTGATAAGAAACCACAATCTAAGGCCAACTGGGGCCTTAGCGTTTCCCGAGGCACATTCCACATTCAGGAGAGGCCGAGGACGTGGATTCAAAAGAGGTTGTGGAAGGGACCGATGGCAAAGCCATGGCCGAGGCAATAAATATGCTGAACCCTCATCATCTTATCAACAAGGCAGAAGACAAAGACAATACCAGTATAGAGGCAACAAAAAGGTTAAACCTCAAGGGAATTGCCACAAATGTGGAATGCTTTGGCACTGGACACGAGAATGCCGAACGACCAAGCATTTTGTTGATCTTTACCAGGCATCCCTTAACAACAAAGGAAAGAATGTGTAAGCAAACTTTGTTGATGATACCATCCCGAGTCTAGATGTATCAGACTTCTACCTTGATGATGTCGAGATAGGAAATTATTGATTTCCTAAAAATGGAAACACGGAGATCTAGAAAAAGAAATCTATTGTCTTATCTTTTATTCCAAGTAATTTATTTCTTTGTATTGCATTTCCATTATTCCTTGTGCTTTGAGAACTTTTTCAATTAATGAAGTTAGTTGTTTCTTTCTTAATTATTATTCTTAACTTATATCTATTTCTTGTGACGATTCGAAAATGTAACAGAGAAGTATGTTTGATTGATAGTGCAACAACACACACGATACTCAGAAGCAAGGTATTCTTTACACATTTAAAGCCTATCTAGGCAAGTGTCGACACTATCAGGGTGTTGCCAAACAAATTGAAGGATCGGAAAAACATGTGTTGTGCTCCCTAATGGGACAAGAATTGAAATAAAGACGCTTTATTCTCAGGAAAATCTCGAAGAAACTTGTTAAGTTTCAAAGATATGCGTTAAAATGATTATCATATGCAAGCAATGACAGATAATCAAAGGGACTTTATGTGCCTAACATCTGTTAGAAATGGCAATAAAATAGTTCACGAGAAAATGCCATCACTCTCACCAAGACTATACTATACGTATATAAGTCCTATTGAAATAAACCTGGTATCCAAAGGTATGGTGGATAACCCAAAGGTTTGCTCTCTCTGGCATGAGAGACTAGATTACCCCGTTACAAGTACGATGAATAAAATCATCAAAAGTTCGTGCGGACACCCATTGAAAAATATAAGGGTACCACGTTTTGGGGAACATTCTTGTACAGCGTGTTCACTTGGAAAGTTAATCACGAGACCTTCCAAAAGCAAGCTTGGAAGCGAGTCTCATGCATTCCTTGAAAGATTACAATGTGACATATGTGATTTGATATACCCAGCATGTGGACCATTTTGGTATTTCATGATTTTAATCGATGCATCCACCATATGGTCACATGTGGGAATATTATCAACAATAAATGTTGCATTTGCGAAACTGTTGTCGCAAATAGTAAAGCTAAAAGCCCAATTTCCTGATTATTCAATAAATAAAATAAGGCTCAATAATGCAGGTGAATTTACATCCCAAATATTACGTGAATTTACATCCCAAATATTAAATTACTAAGGTATGTTAAATGGGATTGAGGTGTAACATCCAGTAGCACATGTTCACACCCAAAATGGTCTAACTGAATCATTAATAAAGCGATTACAATTAATCGCCATGCCATTGTTAATGAAATCAAAGTTACCACCAACAATTTGGAGACATGTTGCATGCGGCGGATTTGGTACGACTTAGACCACATCTTATCATGAATTCTTCCCAATACAATTGGCAACTGGAAGAGAGCCTAACATAGCACACCTAAAAACATTCGGTTGTGCAGTATATGTTCCAATAAAGGCGCCTAATCATACAAAAATGGGACCTCAGAGAAGGTTTGGAATTTATGTAGGATTTGAGAGTCCTTCGATAATTAAATTCCTAGAACCAAGGATGGGTGATTGATTCACAACAAGGTTTGCTAATTGTCATTTCGATGAGTCACAATTCCCAACCTTAGGGGGAGGAAAGGATTTGGCCCCAAGTACGATTATGATAACATGGAACGCATCAGCGTTGTCACACCTTGATCCAAGCTCAAATGCGTGTGAGAAGCCCAGAAAATCATCCATTTGCAAAATATTGCAAATCAAATACCCAACGCATTTACTGATTCAAGTAAAGTAACCAAGTCACATATTCCAGCCATGAATGTTCCTGCTAGGGTTGAAGTCCTTACAGGAAATTCAGAGAAGGACATTGAAAAGTATGCTATCATAACGCGAAAACGCGGTAGTCCGGTAGACCTCCTGGCTCAAAGGATTTGAAGCCAAGGAAATAAAAAAGGTTGGATAATAATATTGCTAAAAAATGCTCAACCGATTGCATAATTTTTTTTTGAAGGAAAAGAAGGAGAGCAAAATGCAGATAACATCATTAATTCACAAAAAAAGATTCCAGTTTCAAATGGCATGAAAACATCGATAACCATGAAATATCAATTAACTATATTCACACGGGAAAAACGTAGAATAGGAGCATTTATCAAAATTAATGATGCATTTGTTCACGCAATAGCTAGTGAGATAGTCATCGATTCGAATGACATCGAACCAAAATCAGTAGATGAATATCATCAACGTCCTGACTGGCCAAATTGGAAAGTAGCAATGCAATCAGAATTAGAACCACTCAATAATAATAGACAAGTATTTGGGCCTGTGATTCAAACTCTAAAAAGGGTAAAACCCATCGGCTACAAATGGGTATTTGTTCGAAAACGAAATGAGAAAAATGAAATTGTGAGGTACAAGGCTAGACTTGTAGCTCAAGGTTTTTCTCAAAAGTTAGGACTCGATTATAAAGTAACCTATTCTCTAGTCGTTCATGCAACGACATTAAGGTTTCTAACTGGTTTGGCATTACACAATGATTACAAACGCGCTTAATGGATGTCGTGACAACATATCTGTATGGGTCACTTGACACAGACATTTACATGAAAGTGATAGAATGACTAAAAGTTCTCAAAACTTATAGTCCAAAAACCCAAGACATGTATTTAATAAAATTGAGTAAATCCTTTTATGGTCTAAAACAATATAAGCGGATGTGGTGTAACCGTCTCAGTCAATACCTTCTAAAGAAAGGTTACAAGAATAACCAGATCTCCCCATTTGTTTAATCAAGAAATCTAGCTCGGGACTGACTACAATAGTAGTCTATGTCGATGACTTGAACATCATCGAAACATCAGATGAATTGAAAAACAGCTAGATATTTACTGAAAGAATTTGAGATGAAAGACCTGGGAAGGACAAGATTTTGTATTGGTCGGCAAATTGAACACGTTAAAGATGGAATCTTTGTTCATCAAGCAAATTACACCAAGAAGGTTCTTAAAAGGTTTTACATAGATAAGGCACACCCACTAAATTCACCGATGATTGTTCGATCCTTAAAACGTCAAGTTGATCCTTTTCGACCAAAGGAGGAAAATGTAGAAATCATAAGTTGAAAAACGCAAAGTTTGAGTGCCATTAAGCCTTGATGTATCTTGCCAACAACACAAGGCCCGACATTGCGTTCTTAGTAAATCTCTTGGCACGATATAGTAATACACCCACAAAAAGGCACTGAAGCGGAATCAAGCATCTATTTCGCTACCTCTGTGGAATGATAAATATGGGCTTATTATATGCCAACAACGAAGATACTACCCTTACTGGATATGCAGATGCAAGATACTTATCAGATCCAGCCAAAGCCAAGTCCCAAACTAACTACGACGGTACTGCGATATGATGGAAGTCAACCAAACAAACTTTGATTGCCACATCATTAAATCATGCTGAAATAATTGCACTCTATGAAACTAGTAGAGAATGTGTATGGTTGCAATCAATAATGGAACACATACTAAAAGAGAGCGGGGTGAAAACAATTAATGGCATTCTAACAACAATATACGAAGACAACACAGGGCTACATCAAAGGAGATAGAACCAAACATATAGATCCAAATTTTTTCTCCATTCATGATCTAGAGAAGGAAGGAAAGGTAGACATCCAACAGATCAAATCGTGCGAAAATCTTGCAGATTTGTTCACCAAGTCATCACCTCCAAAGAAATTTGAGTAGATGATACGTAGAATTGGAATGCGCCATTGGCGTGAAATATTTTGAAATCAGGAGGAGTATTGTATGCATAAAAGGCGTTGAACTCTTTTTCCCTTCGATTAGGTTTTTATCCCATAAGGTTTTTCCTGACAAGGATTTTAACGAGGCAACGTGCGTACATAATACACCATAGGAGTTGTACTCTTTTTCCTTTGACCAAATATTTTTATCCCAAAGGGTTTTTACTGGCAATGTTTTAACGAGGCAACATAGACCCTTTAGTGAACCATTCAAGGGGGTGTTATAAGATAAGGGTGAAAATGGGTGAATGGTTCCCTAAATTTCACGGAGAGATTTTACTATTTGCACAGTATTTTTACTATTATAAATACGTACGCTTGTAAATGTGAAAACACACTCATTTTGATCAACACACTTTTTCATTCACTTCACAACTGAGATTTTGACACTTATATAATTGTTGTTGCACTAGCCCTTTTTCATTTGTGCTTTCTGTAGACATATGGGCCTTGTGACCCATTAAAAGTTTAAAATTCTGATATTGTAACCTTATGTTTGCATGCTAGTGGGCCGTGTTCCGATCCATCCAAAATTAAATTGGCCTTAGTTTTCCTTGTCAACCCGTGAGATCAGCTCAATGTATGTCCAATGTGAACATGCTTCTCCCAACAACTTTTTTTTGGTACAGTAATTTTCTTCTTCTCCTAACATTGCACCTTTATAACTACAAAAACAAAACAAAATATTTTGATATTGAAACAAAACAAAATATTCAAATAGCATTTATTTCCAAACCAAATTAGACAAATGCAGGTATTTAAATGTGCATAAAAATATGGTCAACATCGGGTCAATTCGGCTATCGAGTTGATTGGATATCGGATTAGAGCACCAAGTCGTGTTGATTTCAAATTATATTATTTTAATATATTTTTAGATGTCTAGTCCAGTATCTTAGGCCGGATTGAGTTTTGCCAACTCTAAGGCTTTGTTCTCTTCAACTTATTTTTTTGTTGATTTTTGTTGATTTCAGCAAAAATCAACAAAAATCAACAAAAATCAGCAAAAATCAACAAAGTCGCTCTCTGCTGTATCTAACGAATCAACAAAAATCAATAAAATCAACAAAAATTAACAATAAAAATCAACAAAAATAACATGAATATAAGGCTTTGTTCTTCTCAATTTTTTTTTGTTGATTTCTGTTGATTTCAGTAAAATTAACAAAATTAAGTAAAAAAAAAAAACCAACAAATAAAAATCAACAAAAATTAGCAAAGTCACTCTCTGTCGAATAAATCGAATCAACAAAAATCATTAAATCAACAAAAAAAAAAAAAACAAAAATCAATAGAAATGAGTATTATCAACAAAAATCAGCAAAGTTCAACAAAAATTAATAATCACAATAAATATCAATAAAAATAGTAGGAAGAGAACATAGCCAAATATATAAAAAATAAAAAATAAAAGTCAACGGCCAAAATGCAAATTGGTATTTAAAAAATACCCCCATTGCCATATTGGTATTTAAAAAAACTACGGTGACAATCGGGTATTCAAAATGACAGATTTGCGCACTTGAGTATTAAAAGTGAGATTCCGGTGAAAATCTCCGGCGAATATTTGTTTAAAATAATTATTTCTGTAAAAAATCTCTGAATTATTTGCCCCCTCACTTTCGATAACCTTTTGAAACTATTTTATGGCGGAGAAAAATGAAGAAAATAGGAAAAACATATTCAAAAAGTACGCATCGCCAAAATTCTCACCAGAATTCCAGTTTTTGGACTAAAGTGCCCAAATCGGTCATTTTAATTATCTTAATATCGCCGGAGTTTTTTTAAACACCAATATGGTAATAGGGATATTTTTTTAATACCCGTTTGTCATTTTGGCCAAAAGTCAACTCTCATAACATGGCCACCACCCCTCTAAGTCATATTATTATTATACACTCCTCCTTTTATGAATTTTTGTGTTTTAAAATCCCAAAATAATTCCCCCTCCTTCCTTAATTACCTGTATCATCATCCTTGAACACTACTCAATCTCTTCATTGTTTTGATCCCTTGGGAAGCCAAAAAAAAAAACACCCAAAACAAAGAGATGCATCCAAAATCAAGAGCCAGTAGTGTTAGCATCCTTCAACATCTACTCAATGTCTCCATTATATCTCTTCTCATCAACACTCAATTCAGTGATTCTTCTCCAACAAAGTCAGGGCCACATTCACAATGCGTCCATAATCCGCCAACACTGAACCCAAAAAGCGGAGCTGGCCATGTCAAGAAAATTGGTGGTCTCAATTCTTACGTCTCTGGCCGTCCCAGCTCTAAGCACGCTGTTCTTCTCGTCTCTGATATTTTTGGTATGATTGTTAACCCTTTTGCTCAATTGTTTCATTCCTTCATCATTTTCCATCATCTGGGTTGAGGTTGAAGAAATAGATTTGTATGTGTTCCATTGGGTTGTAATCATCTGATTATTTTCTTTTGCAGGATATGAAGCTCCATTGTTGAGGTATGACAAGTTGTTGATTGATTTTGTTTATTAAATAATAAATTTATCAGGACTAAGCTGGAAAAATTAGCAATTAGTTTACTTGGAATTTTCCCGGAAGAAGATATGGGTAGTTACTTAATAACAGGACTGTTTATGTTGCTCTCTTTGACCTATTGAGAAGCTAACATAATCAAGGCATTGCTGGATGTAGGAAGAAGGCAGACCAAGTTGCTGCTGCCGGTTTTTATGTGGTTGTCCCTGATTTCTTCCATGGGGATCCTTACAATCCGGAAAATCCTGAGAGAAATGTGACGGAGTGGATCAAGGATCATGGAGCGGTAGGTTTACAAGTCTATACTTGGCTTTACATGGATCTTTTTTTTTTTATTTTTCTTTTTCACTCAAAGTACCCCTTATGGTTTCTCAACACTCTGACGTGAGCATGAACTTCTGAACATTCGAAGTTACACTAAAAACATTTAAAGCTTGTACGTATCAACTAGCTTTGTCGATAAAGTCTCTTAGGGTTGGTACAAGAGACTTGGGTTATGATGCATCAGTGTTTGTGCCTCCTTTGCCAAGACAAACAAAATTAAAATGGAAAATTGGTTTTGAATAATCCAAACTATGTCCAAGTTGCAGAAAATAATCTCAACTTCAATATTGGTGCGTAATAATCTGAACTGT
>BSSO01002945.1:0-17778 GCA_030267885.1 Mesembryanthemum crystallinum
AAAAAATTTCAAAATTTAAGGGAAGGTTACCATTTTGACAGAATTCAAAGTACAAGGGTACCATATGAACGTTTTAAAAGTTTTGGGCACGCTGTGAATTTCGCCTAAGTTCAGGGGTACCACGTGAAATTTTCCAAAGAAAAAATTATGTTTATCTCTCCACAAACTATGCCTGTAAGGGATCAAAACAGGCTAAAATGTTCTCTGTCCTCTACCTCCCTCATTTTCTTTCTCCTCTGGTTCTTCTTCATCTCTTAATCATTCTCTCTCATTGCCCTCTATAAATTATTTCTCTATCCTCCTTGCCCTCAATTGGTCACTCATCCAGATCATTCAATTTTTATGTGGTGTACAATAATCTTTTTGTTGTTCAACTACCACTCACAAATTTCGAAATTACCAATTGGATCCAAGTCCCTTTCAAGCTACCCAGGAAGAGATAATTGAATTAGGTTTTCAAATTGTTTCGAGAGTTCAATTTGGAGCCCAATTTGTAATGAATTGAAAGAAATTTTGGAGCTGAAGTTGTTTGTTGTCTTCGCTATTAAACTGTTTGGAGCTCAAAATCCCAAAAATCAACAGGAAAATCACCTCTTTTAATCTTAATAGACCAGTAATGTTATGTTGGAGGTGTAAAGGAGAGAGAAATCAGATTAGGAACCTGGGTAATTGAATTGACAGATTAAAATGACAAGAGAGGGGAGAAAAAAAAGACCAAAGAAGGGAGGGAATCAAAGGCAGAACTGGAAAAGCCATAAACGTTAAACAATCTCAACCTGACAAAATAATGAAATCCATAAATAGTAGTATCAAAATGAGTACATGATATTGATGCTCACATAAACTGTGTTCAGGCTGCCAGTAAAGAGATAGGGGAGCTTAATGGTGTAAATTCAATTCTTATTATTAAAAATTCAAAGAGAATAAACGCAGTTGCCAATTTTGCTAAAAAAAATCCTAAAACAATTGCCACATAAGTTGTTGGTAACGGAAAACCTAACGATGTTAGGTTGGGTGCACCGCTTACAACAAGGCTAATAGTTCGGATTACTTTGTGCAATTTGTAAAATTAGGATTATTATCTGCAACTTGCCAATGGTTTGGATTATTTGAAACCAAATTTCCTAAATCCACAAACCCAACTTATATGACATTAAGCCAATTAAGCAACACATAATTCTAAGTCTCTATACTCCACACTTGAACTTGTCATCAATGCATCAAAATTCTGGCTTAAAGTATGATACAATTCAACATTCTAAAGCATGTTGATGGAACATAATGCCTCAAAAGTGCTCCACAACTAACAAGAAAAACCTAAAGTTCCACTTGTTGCAGTCAAATAAATGTAAATTTCTAGTTAAAAAAGAACACAAGGGCAACCTCAAACACGAAAAAGAATAAACATAAGATACACAACCTTAAAAAAAAAAAAAANAAAAAAGAGAGAGAGAGAGAGAGATAGGAAGAGGTATAATTGAAACTCATACCCTCTTATGGCACGGCATCAATCTCCTTCTCTTCCACATCAGTGGCAGCTACACTAATCTCCAAGGCAATGGCTCCTCAACATAGTCATTCTCAAATGCATCAGCAGGAACCTCATATATATCCTCACCCGAGGCTTTGAAGGGTCCTCAACAAGCACATAATTACCCTCATTTAGCTTCATACACAAATCCACAATACTCTTCACAATCCCCCACATATTAGCCAAGTTCAAATTAATCTGAGAAGCAAAGTCCCTTGGCTTATACCCAACAACACCCAAAATCACATGATTGAAATGAACCCTAGGATGAACCCTCAAAACATACCGCAGCTTCATCATATCAGCACTAGCCAAAAGCGTCTGGGCGGTCCATTTAGCCAGCTTGTTACCATTATTCTTAACTCAGTAGCGAAAACAGCCCCTCTTTTGAGTCTCCAATTTCTGCCTCCACTCAACCCCAGAATACTTAGGATCAAACTCATTCAAAGCATTAATAGTAAGGAACTGCTTCTTCTCATTAATCTCAAGCACACTCTGAATCTCACACCTAGCCACCAAAGACATCTCATCATCAAGCTTCCACCTCCTATACCTATACCCGACAGAAGCTACCTATTCCCCTTCATTAGCAAACGGGTTCGACTCATCAAAAGTCACCTTATTCCCACCCCTAACCAGCACCTGCTGAGAGAAGTCCTGGTTAATATAAGCAGCCTCAACACCAAGCGAATGAGCAGAGTTAATCCGGCAGCGGCTCCTGAGACGTCTCATGAGCTGAAGGCAAATCGAGCTGAGACCCATCTCACTTATCCAAGAACAACTTATTCCCAACCCTCTGAACCACAATATCCCAACTGTAAACCAACCTCCTCGGCGCACACATTAAGGTAGACAGAATAGCATCAGTGGCAAACACAGTTCCAATTCTTAAACCTCTCAAGCCTTCTCTCATTCTTCAGAGTAACCCTATCGTAAGTCCGATCATAAGGCTCAAGTGCACCACAAAACAGGAGGTCTTCCGTCGCAAGTTTCCCCCAGTTCGATTGAGATGATAGAGGCGATCACGGCGAGCACGCTCATTCTCCGCCTCCCGCTTCTTGGCCTCGACCTCCTCGTCGCAGCGCTGCAGGAGCTGATTTCGTCCCTGGTTGTGGTGGTTGAAACGCCATTTGCAGATAATAATCCCACTCAAGGTTGAAGGGGACGGCGCCGACTTCGAGTCCCACCATTGTTGATGTTGCTGATGAGAGAGAAAGTGGTGGAGATAGAGAGAGAGAGAGAGAGAGAGAGAGAGAGAGGGGATTTGGGGAGATGGAGATGAAGGAGAAACAAAAACCCTAGAAGATGAAGAAGAAAGATGTTTATAATGGGGGCCTGTGTTTTCAATTCTTTTTCCATGGACCCAAGGCCCAGGCAGAAGCCTCGTTTTGTTGGAGACGCACAACAGGCCTCCAGGCCCTTATTATTTTGCTTTTCTATGTTTTCTTTCATTCGAGTACGAATATACTCCCTCCATTCTCAATTGAAGTTGACGCTAAAACCAAGCGTCAACTTCAATTGAGTACCTATGTGTTTTTTAATTTTTTATTTGGAGCACAATATTTTTTTCAAAATCTACATGGTACCATTCAATTTTCACGAAATCTATGCGGTGTCCTATCACTAACTATATTGATAGATTTCATGGACCAAACTTATCTCCCATTACCCAACATATTTCCCTAACTCCAATAAGTTACTATTGTCACTTAGAAGTTATCAAATTACATGTTATATAAAGTTGGAAATATAACTATTTTAATCATAAGGAAAGAAAAAACGTTTGAAAATGAACGATTCCGAACCTGCAAATAGTAGCAATGTGACTATAACGACATGTAAGAAATGGTAGAACGCGAATAAAAGGTTCAATTGAAAGAAAATAGTATTTCAAACCTACAACGGTCACCATGTAAAGAATTTAAAACTATAGGGGCACATGTAGAATTTCAAAAAAACAATGTCCTCCGAGTAGAAAAGTGAAAAGCACAGGGTCAGCATATAGAATTTCCCTTAAAAAAAAAATCATCTTTTAGTGAAATTATATAACTTTTTCTTTTTCTGATTTGATTAGTAAATCTTTTATCTCTATAAAATCTTTTTTTTTTTCCTTCCTTTACTTAATTTGACTTTTTATGTTCTTTAATTTTTTTTTTTTTGTTTGGCTTTATATTTGCTATTCTCTTGTCACTTGTTATTTTTAAATTTCAGTTACAGCTGAAGTGGGAGTATTATAAGGAAAATAGACAGTCAACCTTGAAACCTAAAGAATCACCTACATCGGGGGGGTGGATGCATTATAAATCAATAACTAGAAATCCAGTAACCTATGTTTGGATCTCATGAATGGAATCTCTTGTCTAATGAACAATAAGCTTTTGTCTTCCAAACCTTCACTTATTATGAACTACTCAATATGTCCTATAATAAAATTAACATTTACTTTTTGCACATGAATTATAGAAAAAGTTATGCACAAAGAGTCCTCGGTTTTTGTGCATATATATTAATAAAAAAGTTTTTTCAAATTGGTTTGAGTAAGGTAGTTTAATCAATTACTACAATAGAATACTCGAAAAAATTATTAAGTTTATTATGAGACATACCAAATAGGAAAATATTATGTTTAATTTGGGACGAATGGAGTATTAGATAGTACTCATCATAAAGTACGTCTTGTGAAACATTAGACAGGTTTAACATTCGATTCATATCTTGTAAACCATTTCAATAATTTTGTCATGAATTTATTTAATTTGCACCATAAAAACTAAATTTTAAAGGAGTACAACCACAACAAACCATTTTTTTTCTTAGTTGATTGAAAAATCACTTCACATAAACAGTGTGTAGACTTATGATTTTTTTTAAAAAAATTATATTTGGAATAGAAGTAATTGTTGATTATTTTTAGAATATATGGATCCACTATTATGCAGTTAGTGTTGTCTATAGGAATGATTTATTCAAGTTAGCATTTAAAAATTTATTACTCGTGAATATGTCATTTATAACATTCTTGTTTGAACATATATATTCTTATCAACTACTCACTACGATCTCATGGGCCTCTAGTTCATGCCTTATGAACTATTATATATTATCTTATAAACTTTTAGCTCATATTTTATGAAGTTTTTTTTGTTAACCACTACCTTTTATAATGTCTATTTTGCAAACAGATACCTTTTAAAAAAGTTGTCAACCACTACCTTTTATGATACTTTTAGTTTCACGACACTACCAACGCTCAAAATCTGGCCAAATTTTATAAAATTTGACCGTTGTGCCCTCATGTGCATGCTGCTGCTAGCTTAAAACCTTACATTTGCCCCTTTTGATTTTTGTTTTTATTCTTCCCTCATTTGTCTTTAATCCAAACCCAACCCAATTCCTACAATTCAATCACCTCTCTCCCAAATCAAATCCAAATCTCCAACAACCTTAATCACAAGAGGGCAAGATTGGGGAGCTGAGAAGAGGAAGAAGGCGGTGGTGATGGCGATGGTGGCGAAGAAGGTGGCGGGGGAGAAAGGGAGAGAGATTGGAGTGGTGGTTGAGGGGAGGTTAGAGATAGTGGATGGGTGGTGAAATTGGCAGAGGGGTTGGTGAAGAGTGGGTGAGATAGGGAGTTTTATTGGGAAATGAGGGCAAAATGGTCAAATTTTATAAGATTTGGCCGGATTTCGACTGTTGGTAGTGTTGTACAACTAAGTGTCATAAAAGCTAGTGCTTGACAATTTTATTTTATTTTTAATAAAGGTTTTTGTTCGCAAAATATATATTATAAAAGGTAGTGGTTGACAAAAAAATTCTTTTATAAACCATTAGATAATATCGTTTAAATTATGAACTTTTAGTTCATGATTTATGAACCATTTGCTGGGATCTTATGAACCTTTTGATGTATGGTTATGAACTGTCAAGTTTATTGGGACGAATAGAGTACTAAATAGTACTCATTTTAATTCATAAAGTATGTCTTGTGAAACATTAGATAGGTTTAACATCCAGTTCATATCTTGTAAACCATTTCAATATTTTTTGTCATGAATTTATTTAATTTGCACCATAAAAACTACAATTTCAAAGGAGTACAACCACAATAAACGGTTTTTTTTAGTTGATTGAAAAACCACTTCACATAAACAATGTGTGGACTTATGATTTTTTTATTTATTATTTTTTTGGAACAGAAGTAGTTGTTGGCTATTTTTAAAATATATGGATCCATTATTATGTAGTTAGTGATATCTAGAGGAATGATTTATTCAAGTTAGCATTTTAATTTTTTTTTGGGTAATAAAGGTTAATCTTATTATTAACAATGAACCAAAAACAAACCGTGCAAGATTATGTTAACCCATAGTGGGTTGATCAAGACCAGTTCAAAGACATCAGTTCAAATAGAGTTCACCCCAATGTAGGTATAAACTGCTTACATCAACTTGGTTACATAACTCATTGTATCTCTAGATTTTCTACAACTTATAACATATTTGAGTCTATTACAAACTTCGAATTTAATAGTCTTTATGATCTAATGAGGGGGCAGGCTCTTTTGTTGGAAAATCCTCACATTTCTTTCCTTCCAAACATGGTAAGTGGCAGCAGCAAGGACAGCTACAGCTGCTCTTTTCTGAATTCTTTGTCTGTGAAGTCTTCCAGTCCACTTGAGGAGAATGATCGGGTCTGCAATTTTTCTAGGGCATCCCACCTATTCTAATAATTCAGTTATGATGTTGGCTAAGAAAGAGCACTCAAATAAGAGATGCTTCCTGGTTTCAGCAGTTGCAAAGCATAAGCAGCATGTAGAGTCAATGTTGTAGATACCAAACCTCACAAGTATGTCTTTGGTTAAGTTTCTTCCTTGTTGTGCTAACCAGAGAATGAAGTTGTGTTTGGGGACTGAAGCTCTATCCAAGATAAAACGAGCAAGATTATGTTTATCATGAGCACCTTGTAACCATTCATAGCCATTAGCAATGGAGTATATCCCATTTTTTGGATTGTTTCCAATTGTTATTCTGATCATACCCAGCCTTAAATCTCCACTTCAAAGAGTTGAGTTTACACCAATACCAATTGCAATTTGAAGTTGGATTATAGTCCCATAAAGAGCTTTGTTTTATATAAATGCCATGAGCCCACCTGACCCAAAGTGAATCTTGTTTTGAGGCAACTGCCCAAATTTGTTTGCCTATAGCAACTGAATTCCAACTCTTGCCCTTTTTTGTATCAAATTCTTCATACTTGGTTGGGAGACAAACATTCTCCCATGCAACAAGAGGCTTCTTGTGCTAATCATGTCCCCAAAGGAAGTCTTTGTAGATTTGCTAAAACTCTTTTGACTATATGCTGAGGTAGGATGAAAGTTGAAGCCCAATAAACTTGTAATGAGAATAAGACTGAATTCACAAACTGCGCTCTGCTTGCGTATGATATATGTATTGAAGACCAACCTTTAATCCTTGTACTGATCTTATCAACAAGTATTTGACATTCAGTTTTACTCCATTTTGTAGGAAAGAGTGGAAGTCCCAAATATATACTTCATGGAGAAAGAGCCTTTAACAAACCTAGTAAGCTGCAGTATTTGATGTGCATTCTCTGCACTAATACCAGCAGTGTATAGAGCAGATTTCATAGAGTTAAACTTCCAATCCCGAGGTTGCCGTGAATATGTTCAAACAATCATGTCGGATAGCCACTAAAGCAATGTTGCCTTTGCAGAATAGTAAGAGATCAACTGCAAAGCAATGTTCATGATCATGATTTTTTCGTTTGTACTTCTTCTTGCTTGATCTATGGAGGTGATCTTCCTTCTCTATAGAAGGGCTCCTATGGTTTTCTCTTAGGCTTGACATTTCTTTTACCAGCAAGTAGTATTGAATTTTTTTATTAGTCTTTACAAGCCAAGGAAATCATGACAATATTGAAACCATAGAAAGTCTCATAATAAGTGTCTTGATTCTTTCTAATTCATTCTCCCACATATTTATTTTTTTTTTTTTTCACAAAATCATTGTACACCATATATTCAACTTTTATTATTCTGTGTGCAATGTCAATTAGGACACTAATTGTGTTTTTCCTTCTTTTCTGTTTCTGCAATGTCAATTAGAATACAAAGGAAAGACAAAAGACAAAAGGAAGAGACAATTGACTATTTTATCTTCTCTCTCTCTATATATATGTAGCAATATTAGACATGTTCTTTTATCTTTCTGGCCCATTGCCATTGGGTGTGCATGGACTGATTTAAGAGCAACAACAATGGTTGGGATTTGGGGAAGGCCTAATTGTTGCTCAAAACAGCCAAGTAGGAGACATAAAAAGTATTTTAAAAATTGATATGAATAGTCCCCTTCCTACAATAATTGGCACACCATTACTTTTTGTCTCAAAAAGCAATTTTTTTTTAAAAATTGAACAAGTAACCTTCCAAGTTAGGCAGTTGTTTGCCATCAAGCTAGGGGGTGACATTAATTAAGTATGTAGGGATACACGTTTACAATTTGGAAAATGGAATTGAGTTTTTTTTTTTTTTTTTTTTTAGTATCTGTAAGAATGAACTTTCTTCCTCGGGGGTGGCTAAAGGGTACCTCCTAACGCATGGCATTGAGTATTCTATGAATAAGTTCGTGTAGTTGCTACCCAAGAGGCTCGAACCCTTGGTGTATAAACTAAAACTTATTTAATGGAATTTTTATTTTGGGATGAATAATTTTGTTTTAGTAATTGACACTTTTTTGTTTGGCATGTGATGGAAATAAAATATAAAGTCTTGTCAAATGAATTTTGGAATTGAACTATCAAAACTCTAGGGATTGAAACGTGGAAATATAGGCCAAATAACTCAATTTTTCATCTCCTTTATTATATTTCCTTTTATATGTACATCAACCATGTGATATACTAGAATTTATGTTTTTATTTCCCATACGAAATCTTATTTCACATAAACAAATATCTCATGAATAGTTAGNAGTGATTAGTTAATACTCTAATTATGTATGCCTTAATATTTCAACTCAATCCTGATGTGCAAAAGTAGCCCAAACCAAACGAACCAAAACTATTTGGATTTCCATGAGTTGATAATATGCCATGAAATGTAGCTTTAAAGGAGGTTTGTCGGCCACACTAATGGAGATCAAGATTGGTATTGAAGTTATACAGAAAAACAAAAAAAAAAAAAAATTTACTTCTAATATCCAAGATCGATCTATCAAAACAATATCGAATCATTCAAAACAAAGCCGAGATAGATGAAAAGGTAATTCACCTTATCAAAATAGGGTGGCTAAAATGGAAATGTCTCAGGTGTTTTATGTGATTAGAAAATACGGTAAATACCAGTCAAACAAACACGACAATGCTATACGAGGCAAATTATTAGCCTTTCAAGAAGAACCATGTCCAAAATCTAATGGCTATCCTTAAAGATTTGTATTCAAAACCCGTCCTCATCTAATTTCCCTCACCTACCCGGCTACCCCTACCCCTTCACCGTCCATACTTAAAACCATACTACTAGTGCCTAATCCACAATAAATCTCAAGCTCTCATCTCATTCCCTGGTTTGTTAATAGTAAGTGTTAATTATATAACAAGACAAAACAAAAGCAATGACGAAGCACCAAATACCAACAAACAAAGTGAGATTGAGAGACCCGTGAACCTTGAGAAGTGTCCGTACCTTGTTCATTCCACGACAACATCTTTTTTTTTATCGGATTTTTATGGTGTACCTCTATAGTTTACAGGTTTCCTCAGCACATACCATGAAATTCAATGTCTTTACGCTGCACCCCTAAACTTTTGAAAACACACAGAGTGCATGCAAAATGATAACGGTGGTTAAGTGAACGTTAGTTTATGATTTATGGGGTTGTAAGGACTATTTTGCCCCTATAATTTTCCCGATCCCCAACGGTCATTTGGTAGCCAATGACTACTTTTTTCTCTATATAAGCCCATAGATTTCCAGAATTTTGCATGCGTTGTGTGTTTCCAAAAGTTCAGGGTTACATCGTAAAGACATCCAACTTCATGGTATTCGCAGGAAAAACGTGTAAACTAAAAGGGTACACCATAAAAAATCCTTTTTTTTATTTTTTTTCTTTTTTTCATTCTCTCTCTTAATATTTCGTTCGTCCCCTCTTTGCCTTTACAAATCATTAAAAAAATATGTCCCCTATTTACCTTTACAAACCAACTAAATCCCATAACCTCTCCAAATTACCCCTCCACTATCTCATAAATCCAATTAAAAAATTCTACTTTTTCTCCAATCACTGTCTCTCTCTCTCTTCTGATTTTATCAATATAAAACACCCATTACATAATACTTTAATGTCTCTCTACTAAGGGCAAAAAGGGTATAAAGTTTTCTCCTAAAACCTTACACCAAAACTGGTTTGACAAGGTAAAGATGGGACGGAGGAGCATAAGAATTGAAGATTGAGATGAACACACAGACTGATACACACACATGTAGGCATTTTTTCCGTCATTTTCTGACTTTTAACGCATTCATCTTCTTCCCTCTTTTGGATGGACATGGACATTTGGACATTGGACCCCCTAAATTTATGCTACTAACTACTACTCACTACTATTCTACTACTACTAGTATATATCAATATCATATTATTTGAGGGCCATTTACCCGTGATCTTACTAATTGCATTACTAACACGTTACTATGCTTTATTTATACTACAATCTTTTGATACAATGAACTTTTACTATGTTACATAAATGCATTTTGTGTTCAATTCATCCACCAACGATATTTATTTGTTATCATATAGTGTTTGATTTTTCTTTAGGCAAAGATTACTTACCTTATATAGAACCTTTTGTTTGAAAAGGGAAGGAAAAGAATGGATAAACTCTACTCCATAGAGTATGATAATTGGTAAACAATTAGAATTCATGTAAGGATTATGATCCGTGATACTAGTGTCTCACAAACAGATGCTCACAAAAGATTAATTGATCAGTAAACAACTAGTACTTAATATGCCATATTTTAAAATATTTAAGATGGGTGAATTAGCCTTATTTTGAATCTTAATCATGAAACAAATCGTAGACAATCAACTAATTTAATTAGTATGTTTTAATATTTGACTTTATTATTGACCAAGATTGAGAATTCAGTTCAAGAACTCAACTAGTATTATACATTTGAACAAATGTAGTCAATGGATGCACGTTTGTATTAACCTGTTTATTACCATTCCTAATTTGGGACTAACCCTACTAGGCATATGCGGTGAAGAAAAGAGATGGAAAACCCTTCTTAAATCCTAATTGAGTTCTTGAGACATACGCAACGTCAACAATATATATTAAAAGCTATTGTGAAATCAAATTTGGGAAATGTTAATTTATTTTTGGGAAAAAAGTACTCGGGCATGTTCATTTCAACTCACTAATTCTGTGTTTAATTCAGCTCAGTTCTACAACTTTACTTTTTTGTTTCACATTTTACCATTCATTTAACGCCTATTCAATTCAGTTCAAATAAACCTATCCAACGACCGTTTATGACAAGATTTAATCACCCAAAAAAAATATGCGCTCACTAAAGACATCTAATCCACTTAGCTATTTCTCATTTATTTTTTCCATTAACTAGTACATCTTAGTAGATTTATTAGACACATAATGTTTGGAAGGATTAAGAGAAATAACTCTCATCATCAATTGAATTCTTTAAACCTGAATTACAAATGCACTCCATCTTTAATTTAAATTTTGGGTTATTGAGGTCACCAACTAAATAATTCTCCCCTTTGACGCCACCAAAAATATCGGGTCCACGGAATCTACAGTCACCCCTTTCTCTCTCCTCTCTCTCTCTCTCTCTCTCTCTCTCTCTCTCTCTCTCTCGTTCAATTCATTCATAATTCATTCCTTGGCTTCCATCGCCGTATACAATACGTATACCTTAAAGGACACAACACATCTTAATTGGGGATTTTTGGGGGAATTTTCTCCTTGCCCCTCTTAGATCCTATCCCTCCTCTGTTTTGTCTTTCTGGGTCAGAGAGGAGAGAGAAATTTGAGGAGGATAAATAGTCATTAATCACAGCTCAAAAACAGGGCTTTGTTGACCCAGTTGATTTGCTTGCCCATATATACCCTTCTGGTATGCCATTCTTCTTTCTTTTCTTTTCTTTCTTTTATGGGTTGTTTTGTTTTTTTTGGGTCAATTTTATGAATACTTGCTTGTTTATGCTTTCTGGGTTTTTCTTATTTTTAGCATATGCATTACATGTTCTTTGATTGATTTCTGTCAATTATTTGGTATTTTTAAACTATTTTTTTCTTTTTCAAACTTTCTGGATTGTGGGTTGAGTCATACCCATTGATGTTTGTTTAATTGCAAATTATGTTGCTTATCAGTCATAAATTTGTGTTATTTATTTGTTTATTTTTGTTGGGTTCTTGGTGATTGAATTGTTTACGCGTCTTATCTATGTGGGGATCTTCCAGGGATTTGTAGGAGGTCAGATTTGACTTTTTTTTTTTTTTTTTTTTTTGTGGGGGTTTTGTTTTTGTTTTTCCCAGTACTGATTGATGGTTATGAAGGGTTCCTCATTTCTGGGTTTGAAATGGGTTCTTCTCTCAATCTTCTCTAGGTCTCATAGATCTCGTTATTTCCATTATGATTGAATGAGGTCTGTTTTGTAATCATCTTGGGAAGAAACTTGATTTTCTCTGATGAGTTGGTTTCTGGGTTTTTGTGTTTTTGTCTGCAGAAAAGTTTTGCCGGTAGAGCTCTGTTAGGGTTTGTATATACATAGTCTTGTTAAGGTTGTGGCCGGGGTTTGATGCCAGTGATTTGTGTTTGTTGGTTGTGGTGCTTGGGTTTTGATGGGTTTTGATGATTGTGGAGTAGTTTCTATATGGCATCGTATGTTTAATGTCCGATTGGTTGACGGAGTAAAGAGGCTGTTCGTTAGCCCTTCTTCTTATTTGAGGAAGCAAGTGGAGTGCAAGGAGGTCGTTGATCATCAGTTTTTACAGTTTTAGGGTTTTGAATTTGGGGGGCCAATGGATGAGGAAGCTAGTTCCTGGATTAGAAGAACAAAGTTTTCCCACACCGTTTGCCATCGATTGGACTCATCTAAATTGGCCTCCAAATCGTTAAGAATTCGAGATGAAATTCCTAGGTTTACGAAGTACGATACAGCCAGTGCATACAAGAAATCAACACCTATTACTCCGCAGATTCAACGGCATCCGTTAACAAATGCAAAGAGATCCGTATCACCGCTGCCAGAAACTGTTCTTTCGGATACATTTAAGGAAGCTCAATCGGAAAAAAAGAGATTCTCAACACCAGTTCCTAGAAGGAAAGGTTCAGAAAAGGGAATGGGTAAATATCCTAGTAGAGATTCTCCAGATGTCAGGCCAATGAATGCGAAGTTGACACCCAATACCAGCCCTCTGAGAAGCTTCTCTCCGTTGAGAGGTTTTGGGAAGTCGAGGGCTAAGAAGGATTCGTCATGGACAAAGTACTTTGATCATGGAGGGGGAAGGGTTACGGCAGTGGAAGCAGCCGATGAGCATATGGTCGATCTTTCGCAATTACTTCTTGGACTTCGGTTTGCTCATGGGGCACACAGTCGGCTTTACCATGGAATATATAAGGGAGAAACTGTTGCAGTTAAAATTATTCGGGTACCAGATGATGACGAAAATGGAAGCTTGGCTTCTCGACTACAGAATCAGTTTAACAGAGAAGTTAGTCTTCTGTCTCGACTCCACCATACTAATGTACTAAGGGTAATGTTTCTCTTCATCCTCTACATCTCTGTTAGCGATTGAAAATTCATAAGACGTGGAATGTGGCATGTCATATCCACTTTGCATATATAACTCTAACTATTATTGCATCATATAATTCCAAAACTTAGATTCTTTTATCATTGTCCTCCACTTTTGCGTTAATATAGAGCTAACATATGGATTATCAAATCAGTTCTACCCTTTTGTGTGTGTTTAATTGTGATTTTCATAAAATTTTGTTGTACCGTCTCATATATAAATATGTTGAAGAAGTGATATTTGCTTTAGGTTGGTAGATTAGATTTAGAGTGTTGACCATTTTCTCCTTAATACTTGTCTTATCTTTTTATCATATGTACTTACTACTTTACTTTTATGTTTCTGAGAGTTCTTACCCACTTATCATATATGTTGTTTGTAATTTCAGTTTGTGGCAGCCTGCAAACAACCACCAGTTTATTGCATTGTAACAGAGTATTTGTCAGAGGGATCATTGAGGGCATACTTACACAAGCTTGAGCATAAAACTCTCCCCTTACAGAAATTAATCCCTGTTGCTCTTGAGATTGCTCGTGGAATGGAATATGTACATTCACAAGGTGTTATTCATCGGGATCTTAAGCCTGAGAATGTTCTGATTGACGAATCTTTCCACATGAAGATTGCTGATTTTGGGATAGCCTGTGAGGCCGTACACTGTGATCCTTTTGCTGATGATCCTGGGACTTACCGCTGGATGGCACCGGAGATGATTAGGCATAAATCTTATGGGCGGAAGGTTGACGTGTACAGCTTTGGACTCATGTTATGGGAGATGGTGTCTGGAAGTATTCCTTATGAGGACATGACCCCTATTCAGGCTGCCTATGCTGTCGTTAATAAGGTCTTTGTTAAAGCCTTGCTTCCCTCATATTTGCAACACTTGTTTTGGTGTATATGTTCATGATTTCTCTGCTGTTATCTGCTTGATTGTTGCTATTGCTTGATCGTGCCCAATACAGCTGTGACTTTAAATGTGTCGCTGTACATGTCCTTACCAAGTCAAAGCTTTACTTTACCTAAGCTAAAGTTGCCTATTGCTGTCATTTCATTTCATTTTATGTCCAAGGTGGATGCTTAAGAATTTCATAATGCCGAGTGGCAACAATGACTGGTTTCAGCTGCACTGTAACTAGTGATAATTTTACCATTTTAGTGTCTCTGGTGACTACGTTGAAATATAGAATCAGGAGGCACGTGATGCTATTGTGATATACCAAAGCGGAAAGTAATCTCATTTACTTTGGGGTCTGTGGTTTCTTAAATCTATTGATGTGGCCATAAGAACTATAAACACAGGATATATGGGATCTTAAGAAGCGATATGATCTTATCCATAGAGTGAGGCTAGATATCTATTTTTCAGTATGGAAGCTTTTAGAATTTATTTCTGACGGTATAGAAAAACGATCGTCTGTAAGAGGTTACTATGCATGCGTTTGATTGTATGATTCTGGATCGCAGAATTATTGTGGTTATTTGTTTCTAGCTTCTCCTTTCCGTCGGAGTTTAACCTTGAGTAGAAAAATGTAATTTATGTTCTAACATAAAACTAATTTGGGATTGCAGAATTTACGTCCTACTTTCCCAAAGGATTGTCCAGCTGCCATGAGAGCTTTAATTGAACAATGTTGGTCCTTACAACCAGAGAAGAGGCCTGAGTTTTGGCAGGTTGTGAAGGTCTTAGAGCAGTTTGAGTCTTCACTCGCTTATGATGGTACCCTGAAGCTGGTACAGAGTTCTATTTGTCAGGATCAAAAGAAGGGTTTTCTTCATTGGATTCAGAAGCTTGGCCCTCCCAATTCGAATTCGAGTTCTATGTCCATGCCTAAGTTCAGTTGAAACTTTTTATGACCTGGCTTTTGTAGTTCAATCAGGTCACACTGTAATTATTTGAATAGGCTTGTTTTTTATGCCTCTTGCCGTTGTATCATCTATTTCACATTTGTTTGAGTGAAGTTAATATTAATAGGCATGTTCTCAGTTTAAATGTCTTTCGTTACTTGCTACAATGCACAGCAGAATACTTTGGATGTTGAATAGATACCGTTGTTTTTTTTTTTTTTGGCTACTACCAGCTTCCAAGGGACTGATTATCTGATGGTTTTGAAATTTAGATTTTTTTAAGTAAAGTTTCTCAAAACTTTGAGTATCAATTAAAATGATTAGTTTTGATTGCAAATGCAGCAAGCTCTTGGGAGCCCAGATTGCTTTGGTATAAACCTTATTTTCTTTTCCAAAGTACTGTTGTGTATCTATATATTTGTTGGTGGGTGTTGAAAACTGAGACATCTCGGATGCACCATACTGATGGAAGGTATATTTCGTTTAAGCATTGCATCTTCATTTAAATGCTCTCGTTTTATGAAAAAATTGTGTTCCATGTTTTTTCGTTTACATAAGACTACCATGTTTATTGATTAGAATGTAGTTTTGGCTGAAAGTCTTGGAGGATCACTCGAAGCCAAAGGCTCACGACTGGACTTGAAAACAAATCCGCCTTTGGAAGGGTCACTTGCATGTACAACAAAATCAGGTAACACCCCTGTTTTCCTCTTAATAGCTCTTCTTTGTATCATGGAATTTATATACTGAAATACTGTTCTATACATGGCAAAGATGTATCAAAGAGATCCAATTTATTTGACCTATCCTGCTATATATGGTACCTCCTTCATCTCATATTCATAAGGAAAGGTCTTGTATTGTTTTTTTTTACCCAAAACATGTTTTTATTGTTGTTCGTTGAAGAAATAAGTTTCTGTAGAGCTGTTGATGCTTGTTGTTTTGTTCTAAATCTTGATCTTTGTTCATCTCTTGAGTCAGTATCTAATGGTTCTTTAAGGGAGTGAAGCATGAGGGTAGCTGACTGCCTTTGTGATTTATTTTATTTTATTTAACTTGGGGGGTTAGGTTCTTATGTGTAGCAATGTGTCCTTCCTCACAAAACATGCTTTATTGCTCCTGTTTCCTTTCTTTCTCCTATTTTACAGCCTTCTGGCTAGTTTTTGGAGATTTGTTATTCATGCATGTTTGTTGCACGAATTGAATCTTTCACAAGGCGCAGATTCTGTCTTAACAATTATTCCCTCTGTGTGGATTCAGTTGTCAATATTTTATCTTACTCTCAATTTTAAGATTGATCTAGTATATTCTACTTCTTGTGAAAACACTTGTAATTTATTACTCTTACTTCATTGGAGAAATGTGACTATTTTATCAGCATATCCTGAAACAGTATAAGTGACAACTAATTCCGGACAGTGGGAGTATTTGGTAATGTAGAATTGTTATCTTCTGGAATTTGCCTCATGGGAGTACTGACATTTTGGGTTGTGTCCTTGGCTATGGAAATTTTATAGTAATGCATGTGACCTTGTATTGTACTCCCTCCGTCCCGGAATTAGCTTTCAAAAACTAGTAGGGAATAATATTTTAGGTGAGTGTTTTTAGACAAATTCACCCTTGTAGTAATAGAAGGAATAAAAAATAAAAGGGGAATTTTATGTGAGAGATTAAAGTAATGAAGAGATATTATTGTGAGAGAATAAAATAATAGAAAGAGTGAGAGTGATTGGAGAGAGAGTGTATTTTTTTATTGTATTTGTGAGTTAGTGGAGGGGTATAATAGAAAAGTTATGGGATTTTATGGGTTTTGAAAGCTAATTTTGGGACAAAAAATATGGTGTTTTTGAAAGCTAATTACGGGACGGAGGGAGTATAAGAGTATTTAAAATCAAAGCTGTCAAATAGATTGTGCCCGGTCATATTTATGTCAATCTTATAAATAGGTTGACTTTTTTTTTTTTTTTTTTTTTACCCAAGCCTAACCTATTTATTAAAGAGATTGAAAACTCCTGACTTGAACTTAACTAATTCAATGGACAACTTTCTGACATATTTAACCCATATGTACTTATTTTTAAAAAGTTCAAACTACTTGAAAAACAAGAAAATGAAGAAAAACATGTAAATTTTAGATGAAAATCAGAGGTTCTAATTATATCAAATTGCACAGTGGCATATCTAACCGCATCAAGGGGTGCCCAGGCACCTATTTGATTTTTTTTCCCATGTTTTCTTTGGGTAATTTTTAAAAAAAAAAAAATATATTTGTAGTAAAATATGTTAAAGGCTATAAAAGAAAACGTACTTAAAGTTTTTGAATTCGCCGCTATTGATGAATTGGTAATTGATAGATGATGAGAGAGAAAGAGAAGGTCGAAGACTAGAAAGCTTGAGTATTTTCTTTTTCCTTCTTCTTTGTTTTTTCAATAAAGGTCATATAGACCCCCGACGTTACAGTTTTCGGCTACACAGACCCCCGACGTTGAAAATGGGTCATATAAACCCCCCACGTTGAAAATTTGGTCATGTAGACCACTTATGGCCGGAAA
>BSSO01002946.1:0-17777 GCA_030267885.1 Mesembryanthemum crystallinum
TACGAGGCTGTAAGTGTAAAATATATTTTCCCTGTGAGTTTAAAATTACCATCAATGGCACACAGATATCAAACCATCCTTGAACACGTCACTAATCTAACAGAAAATTTAACACTGTCAAGTCATCGGACCCTAAATGAAAATGAATTCAAAAGTTAGGTACCCTAAATGGGAATATGTAAACGTCGGGCACCCTTTTTAATATTACACCAAACCTCAGGCACCCTTTTTAAAAATTTTCCTTCCTAATTTTTTTTCCATTTTCAACCAATCTTAACCAAAGTTAAGCCATTTAAAAATGTCAACCAATTGTATGTTATTGAAGATTACAAGAATAAATGAAAAAAATGGGAAAAAGTTTATTTTTGACCGGAAAATTTGACCGGAGTTGTATTTTTTGGACCAATATGGACGAGTTATGTTTTTTTAAGACCCAGTTGTCGTCGGAGTTATTTAAAGACTCATGTGGCAAAGGGGGTCTACTAAAAAGACTCATTTAATATTGCAGCCATCATATAAATGCAAAGTAATTGATTTTCTAGAATGCACGAGTGAGCAATGACTAAACGCAATGGGTCCTTGTTAGAGAATTCTCTAGACCGTGCCACTGTTAGGAATTAGAGTACTAGAATTCTCTAGAGTGCCCACTAACTATTTTTCTGATAGAATAGAACCCACTAACAAACTATCTGAGCTAAAATTGGAAAACCCAAAACGCAACTAATAGCAATTCGCCAATTCGAGTTTGTGTTTTAGGAGGGACCAAGCAATCATTTCCTCAAGTAAAAATTGACCTGGCCTGTACAACGGTCGCAGCGTTCAACTTGTTGAGAATTATTTAAACGTAACAGTCATAGGCAATTACTTTCAAAGCCACCCTCTCCTCTTATTGTCTAAATATAGATGATTAATATAATTATAGTACTCTTAATTAGTAAAATAGTAAAAACTGTGCAATAATTACATTATTATAACAGCTAGCTACCGGAAATATAATTTACGTATATTGTTATATTCTTATTTTGAAATTTAATAAGCTTAATAAGATGTACGTGCTGACGATACATTATAGTGCTATCTGTAGCTTTATTTATAAATAAAACTTATCTTAATCCCACTTATCAAATACTCTCTTAATGTTTTGAAATAAATTAGATGACATGCATGAAAATGATTTTAAAAAGAATGCATGGAGTATTAAAAATTTAGAATGTACGTAAAATCAATATCGAAAAATAAGGAGTGACAGTTTAATGATAACAAAATCCGACCCTTTCCTTAGTAGGCTAGGCCTAGGAAATTTATTTTGAGTTATTTACAAGTATATTTATTGGTAAGGCTAGTTCAAAACCAAGTTAATTAAACGGAGCGATTTTTGCATGCCTTAGAGATGCTTTGATTATGCATGACAAAGTAAGATGATTGGCAACAAGTATTTTAAGCTTTGATTCTCTAAGGCAGTTAATTTGTACTCTGGGAAGATGTGGAACCTTCAGCATGAAGGTTGAGACATAGTAAGTTATTATGTGGCTGATTAATAGCTAAAACTAGAAAGTCTAATCAGGATATGTGGTTGAGAGTTGTTTTTGAGGGTTTATTACGAGGGTAATCAAATCATGAAAACCTGTGTACACTTCGTATATTACATTAGAGACGCATGTGATATTAGTGTTAACTGTTAGCAACATGGTTGTGATTTTTGTACTTGCATACAATCTTAATATTAATAGTATATGTATACAATACACCAAGTGTATGCAAGACTAGTCCATTTCAAATCATCAAGAGTTTTTATTTTTTATTTTTTTTGACAATTAACTTGCCATTGAAAAAGAAGTTTTCTTTTCACTGGCTATCAAAGGCTTTGATAGAGCCAAATAACTAAGACTCCAAATAAATATATAAAATAAAATTGTGCCGAAAGTAACCTAGCTAGGTTTGTGCAGCTTTCCCCCCCCCCCCCCGGTTGTCTTCGATTTTAAACATCTGATTAATGTATGTTTAGTCAATAAATTCTGTGAGTTCTATATTGCCTTATCGGTGCTTGTAAGAGTCAACAATTTGGATGCAAGAATTTTATTTCAATTTTTTCTTTTGATTATTATTGCCTATAGCAAAATACCATATATACTTTTCTATATAAAAAAAAAAAACCATATATATTTCCACAATTATAGCCTGCAGAATACTTCACCGGTTTCATGTTAAATGTCAGTTTTGCATTTAAAATTGCATTGATAAGAGTAACTCTCTTGTATAACCGTCTAACCGTTAGACCACCTAATTGAAAGGTAACTTTTCATAATTTAGGGGTTATTTTTAGTAACTTAGGGGTTACTTTATACAACTTGACTCAATCAAGGAATGACTTTGCGCAATTTAGTGGCTACTTTTATCGATTCAGGAGTTACAATTTTATGACTTAAGGTAATTTTATAAAAGTACTACAAGATATAAAAAGTAGCCCCTAAGTGGTTAAAAATAGCCCATAATTACAAAAAAAAAACACCATTATATTGAGTTGTCTAACGATTAGATGGTTATACACAAGAATTTGTGTTTATATAAATATGGATTATAAAAAAATACTCTTAAATAGCAGGATCACAAATAAATAATTAGAATAATTTTTTTTTTTAAATTGTCCTCCATTTAAACATCCTTAACATCATCCTTTTTCAATCCCATTTTTTAATTTAAAATTAGATAGCAGGACCAGGCGATTAAACTCAATCTGTTAGACTGTTAAAACAATCTGGCATATAATTAAAAAAGTCAGCTTTGACTGTTTTATTTGTTAAAATAGCAGTCCTACAAAAAAGAAAAACGAGTAAAACCAAAAAAAAAAAAAAAAACAATCCCTAAAAAACAGATAATGAGATAAGAAAGGAGGCGAAGAGATGAAGATGAGAATATTCGAGTATATCCAGAAAAAAATGGAAGAGATGGAAATGAATCATAAATTCATAATAATCATAAATAAATATTGATGATATTGAAAAATTGATGATGATGATGATGAGGCCAAATACTGACGTGGAACATAGCTGTCTGGTCCACCACATTATCACCCTTTTGTGCGGCGACTCGTACCTCGACTATATATATAACCAAAAACTTCTCCCTCTCTCAAACTCCACAAAAAAACTCAATTTCTATCTCTCTGGTGTTTGCTTGTAAATCTCCTGAATTCTAGAGCCCTCTAGATATCACACGTGGGTTCATTTGTTGAACAGAGAGGAGAGAGAAAGTGATGGCGATTACCGGAGCTCCGGCGAGGTTCCCGGCCGGGCGGCGAATTCTGGCCTACGAGGAATTCGTCGGCCGGAAAGCGGAACCGTCCGACGAGCTCACGGTGAGCTCGTCCGACTCCGTGTTCGGGTTCCTCGAGGGGTCCGTGGAGAGCTCGACGAGTAGTAGCGAGGTTGATGTGTTCGATGTCGAGGAGGAGGAAGATGAGGGGGAGAATTCGGGTAATGGTGAGGAGAATAAGAATTATTGGGATAATCAGCATAATATTCTGCAGGTACTTACATTTTCTAATTTCGTTTATTTTTAGGTTTACATAAATGGATTATGTGAATATGTGATTTGTCTTCATCAATTTTGAAGATTGTATTAGGGTTTTGGTATTGTTGATCCTGATTCGTTCGGTTTTGTAGTTGAAAATGGAATTTAGAAAAAAAAATGTTAGATCAATGATAATGGAAAGAACAAGCCATAACAGAGGAGTTGGCCAAAATTAGAATTGTTTCAATGAACTAAACTCAAGTAATTTAATTTCCATATATGTTTCGAATTTGGGGTCAGCCATTAAAGAAGTTAGGTTAAACAGGAACTTAAAAGTCATTAGTATGTAGCATATATGAGCTTATACCATTGAGGGGATCATTTTTGTAAAGAAAGTAACATATAATACATGTTGAATCATTATGGTAATATTGTTCATGATTTTCAGAACCTAATCTTGACGATTTGAATTGGTAGTGATTTCTGGTACAAATTTTTAATGCCGTAGTTTTAGAATTGAGCAAATTAGTAGCTAGTAGGTTTTATCTTGGAGTTGAAGAATTGATTGTAAGACACTACTGTCTATTAAATTACAGGGTACATTGTGCCGAACCACTGTTCTAGAATCGGGGATTAGAGGTGTCACGAAAGATGCACTGAAGGAAATAGAGGCGCAAGGGTGTTATTGCAAGTGCGGCAAAGCCAGCAATAGTTGCCGGATTTGCTTGATGAAAGAGGTCTCTAATAGGCTACGAAATGCCGGTTACAACAGCGCCATTTGCCGATCCAAGTGGAGAAGCTCGCCGGATGTCCCTTCAGGTAAAACCATGATCTAAACAATACTAGATACATACATACCTCACTGGATGTTCTAAATTATGTGGCGTAATTAGTTTTTTGATGCAAATTTTGTCTTTTTTTTTTTTTTCATCAGTAGAGTTGTTTTAGAGGTAACATTGTACTAACTGCATTTCTTAGTATCAGTTAAAAATCAACTATGATAAACACTTTGAAACATACTCATTAAGTATTTGCTCTCCTAGTACCTGTATTATCTATGAATGATTCCAAGAAGGATTCGAGAATGAGTAATATTTTGGTTAGTTTAAGACAAATGTTATCACCCTTAATGACAAGGTCAATTGGGGGACATCGAAAGAAGTTGCACTACAAGTTGGTAGTTCTCTGAGCTGGATGTTTGTCATCATTTGATCGTTTATCTTGACCAAGTTTGGATCCAAATCTTGCAACTTCACCTATTTTAAAAGTATTAGACCCTATCTTGGCATATTGGTAGTTACTAGTTAGATATTATAAATGTCATATGTGGTGTTTCGAGTGTTAGTATAAACAATATGAGGTCCAAGATATCATGTACATGTAGCTGTTTTGCCATATCTTTGTCAGCGTCAACATGATGTTCGCAAGCGTTGGCTTCATCATCACTAGAAAATATGAAAATGACATGAGAATATGATGTGTCTTTACTTGTATCCAAATAAAATATGAGAACTTTTATGATATTTAATACAAACCGAATAATGTATGGTGAGGAACATGTGTGTTCTTACTTCATAGTTGATATGGTGACAAGAGCAAATTTGTTTACTGAGTCAACTAGTAGATTGAAAGACCTGTAAATAATTTGATCTAGATACGATCCAAATGGAATGGGTCTAATTAAGTTTTACTCAGTTTATTGCTACTTCCATATTTGGTAAATTTCTCAATCTCACCTTCGTTTCCCATTTCTTGTGCAGGCGAGCATACTTACATAGATGTCATTGACAATACAAGCTCAAAGAAAGGAGAAATAAGGGTGATAGTCGAGCTCAACTTTAGGGCGGAGTTTGAGATGGCAAGAGCAAGCGAAGATTACAACCAATTAATCAGTCGATTGCCTGACGTTTTTGTTGGGAAAGTCGAGAGGTTACGTGCATTGATCAAGATTCTATGCTCAGCTGCTAAAAAATGTATGAAAGACAAGAAAATGCATATGGGGCCATGGAGGAAGCAGAAATACGTGCAAGCGAAGTGGTTCAGCCCTTGTGAGAGAATGGAGGGCAACTCAATGGGAGATCGGACATATTCGAAACAAATGATCAAGCCGGTTAGGGCTTCTATGCTAACAATGGCGTTGATGGAGATGCCTCGGAAAGCAGTTGCGGTTGTGTAGTTTCGCTTGCTGGTTTTGGGTTCTTCCTTTTTGGTCTTTGATTTGGAGTCCCTTTGGACTTGGAGAGTGTACAGGAATTGCGGCTTTGAATTAGCATGCAGGAAAATTGTGTTGAAATAGTTGTTGTATTGCCAACAATGGCATTGCTTTAGTGTGGGTTCTTCTGTGTTCCTTTTGGGAGAGGAAAATCTAAAATGTACAACTTTCTATGTTGTTGTGTATTATTACTATTGTTCATAGTTTGAGCTTACTGTACATTTAGATTCTAAGATTTTGCTAAAGCCATAATAACTTTTATCATTTCTATGTTGTATTCAATTTATTAAATCTACAATTTAATTTCTCTATTGTATATAAGAACTTATATTTCTATGGAGCATATAGCTATTTTAGTTCAATTTTTCCAGTTTATCCCTTTTCCGCCCTTTTTCATCTCACACTCTTAATTCCAAGGGTTGTGCATCATTAGAACTTAGAAGAGTCCAAGAACCCACTCATTTCAAATTTGAAAATTTTGATTTAAAGTTAGGCTATTTTTGAGAACAACCAGCAAGCTTCGAGCGGTAACTTTTAGCTACCAAATGAAAGCAAATATAGATAGTTTTGAGCGGTTGCTTCAAAAGTGTTTGATAGCTCACAGAAAAAGGACAAGCTTCACGCTTCAAGTTGTAGCTTTTATGGTAATTAAAAGCTAGCTATTGGGTGCCAAACATAGCCTTAATCGGGTCGGATTCGGTAGATTGAGTGGGTCTGAATCCAAACCTTACCGTCAAAACTTTTCTTGCTTCCCATATCTCCCCGTTTATGATCACAAAAGATGGTAGTGGCCCAAGTCGTACATGACATAGACGAAAGCACTGCTATAGGCCCATTAAGGGACAGCAGTGGGCTTTCGGGTGCAAATTTAGTAGACTACTATACTAGGATAGCCCAACCCCATACGTGTCATTCAGAGTGGGATGGGGCTATAGCCTACAATAATCCAATAATGGGAAAAAATGCGCCTATAATAATCCAAGACTATGATTGGCACCAGCCACCAACAGCTAGCTTTAGGGTAAAAGCTATAGTTTAAATCCTGAAACTTGTTCTTTTTTAAATCACTTACCAAATAAGATTTGAGACGTCAACAACTAGCTTTTACTTGACATTTTGAAACTTGTAACTTGTTTTTTATTCTCTCAACTACCAAACAAGATTTGAAGCAACAGTTACAGCTGTAGCTCGCAACTATAGCTAACTTTGCCAAACATAACCCAAGCATGAAGAGACTAAAAGGACTAAAACGCGCGCGTATGTATTACTCTCTTTGTTCCGTTAAAATCTCTCCACTTCCAAATGGCAAGGAGTTTAAGGAGAGTTAAAATCAACTTGCAAATATTTGTTTGTTTTCTCCTTTTTTGCCCCATCATTATTAAGAATTATATTGGATTCAATATGGATCTGACCGTGTCGAGTCATATCTATATACATATTTGTATCAATTGACTTCGCTAATAAGGGTGTGTTCATTCCACCTTACCTAATCCCATTTCAGGTCATTCAATTTTGTTTTGACTATTCAACATTTCTCTCACATATTACTATTAATCCAGTCTAATTCAGTTTAGTTTAGATATTTCAATTCAGTTCAATTCATGTCCTTTAGTTTAAGTCAATTACATCATACCCTTTATTTTCCAAATTGTTCCAATTTCATAGCCGTTGTTTTCTTTTCGTTTGATTAACCCCAAAAACTACAAATAAAAATTCTTCATTTGTTACCTCCATGTTTAGTTGTTTACCCTACTAGAGTATTAAGTAGGGTAGATCAATCTTCATGTTATTATTATGGCTGGTCCCCTAATTTGGCTTTAGTTGGACCTTTCTTCTTATCCAGGACGCGTAAAATGATCAAATTCAATTCACATGTTTTTTTTTTCTTTTTTTTTTTTTTTGTTAGATTGATGTCTTTGACTTTTGGCTCCTTATGTGTGTTGTTATGTACTCCTAGCTTCCAAATTTTGGATGTATTTGAGTTTAGCTCTTTACACGAAATGAATTCTTACTTACAAGTTATAGATAGTGATGTCACATTAATTATCTCATACTCCCTCTGTTCTATATTTAACTTTCATAAACCTTAATTTTTTTAATCCATATTTATCTTTTAAAATTCAAAAATCACCAACACTTCACAAATACAATAAAAAAAAAAAAAAAAAATCTTTTTTCTCTATTGTAAATTAATCCGTATTTTGAAATATTTATTATAGTTTAAACTAAGTATATACAACTACTTCATTCGACACTAAAGCAGTCTTTCTCTTTCCCCATATTATATTACTTCTCTTACGAGGGCAAACTTGACCACAGACTCTTTCCTTAATATTTGTGTCATGCCCATTTATAAAAGCTAATACTGAACGAATGGAGTATATAATAGCCAAGTATACATACAACATACATAAATTTATACGTATACATACAACATACATAAGCTTATATTTAAACCGTTATTTATTTCTCTTTTCTCTCCTCTCGTCCTTCTACTACCCCCTCCCAACCATTTCCCTCCCAGCAGCACGTCCTCTCCCATCCCCTCATCTTCTACTTAAACCACCCAAAATTTTCCTCATTCCTATAATTTTTCTATTTTGAAAAAATTCCCTAAACAACCATCAAGCCAAAAATAGATAAATAGTCCATTTAGCTGCCATTTTAATCATTGCAAACTCACCACAATGTCAAACAATACAGCATATAAAACCCCATAATTAACCTAAATGACATAGAAAAATATTCTATATTTACATGAAATCACACAAAATAATGAATAAGTGCCTTAATTTTATTTTCTCCAATTAACCATTTTTCTAACAAGAGAAAATTCTGCAACAGATTGATAAAAATTAAAATTCAAAACAGAAACAACATCCCAATAACAAGAGAAAGGATCCAATGATCCTCACCTCATAACCACGATAGTGAAAGTCGTCGTCCATCAGCAAATACAAATTCCCACTTCACAAAAACCGTAATCAAATTGCACAATTTACAAGTAAAGGGATAATTCACAATTCCAACAAAAAAAGGTCTGAATCCAAAATTTCAACCTTTTTTTTTTTTTTTTTTGGCTTATGTAATTTACAGGTTTAGTGAATACAAAGAGATGGGGAGGTTTCCTTAACCAAGTGAAAAGAAGGGAGGGCAAGTCAGTCATTGATAAGTGGTTTATATGTATATATTTTGGTTATATTTCTTATTAGTTTAGCCTTTCATTTAGTGTTGTAGTGATAGTTTAGTTCACTTTTTATTTTACGCGCCTTTTGTGTGTTTGATTGTAGGAGATGAGTTAGAAGTAGAATTTGCTAATTTTGTGAGCAAAGAAGACCCAAAAAACACTTGAAAGAGAACAAGGATGGGCAAGAAGATCCAAAAGAGGCAAGAGGAGCTCCAAATGTGAAGCATGGGTAGCATATTACTCAAGCATGGGCATGCTTTACTCTTAAACTGCCATGAAGAACCAAGTGGAGGCTTTCAAACTCAACCACGGGTTAAAAAGGCGAACCACGAATAGCCCATGTCTTGGCTAACAAGCTAATTGAGTCAATTTAACCCCAGTGGTGAAACATGGGCAGCCCGTGTTTCGGCCCCTTTGCCCGTGTTTCGCTTGTTTTGCCCATGTTTCGGGATTTTTGACTTGTAAACTCTTTATAAACCCCATTTTGAGCACACTCGAGGGGAAACTTCATTTTAGGAGAGGTAGTGATATTTTGAGAGAGTTTCTTATGGTTTTTAGGGTTCTAATTAATTCTTGGGCTTTGCTCCAAGATTGTAAAAATTTCTTGAAGATTTTTGGTGATATTTTCTCTACTCTTTTTAATCAAGTATATCATTTCTTTACATTTATCATTCTTATCATGTTAAGTGCTTGTGTTAACTTTGTGCTTGATGTTTTGATGATGATTAGTGGCTAATTTCCTCTATTAGAGTTGGGATTAGCCCATTTATGATACTTTGATGCTTAGATGATGTGATGTATTGATGATTATTTGAGCTTGATGCCTATTTGACTTGGTGCATCCCATGTGTTTGATGAAATGTCCAAGTGATAGCTTGGGTATTTTTTTGTTCAATTAACTTAAACCCGAGAGGGGAGGGCTAATTGTCGGGGTTACATAGTTCAAACAAGGACACCTAACCATGAAAGTAGGTTAGGTGTAATTGGGAATTTTTGTCAAATGTTTCTTAATGGGCTTAGTTGGCTTTAACTTCTTAATGGGATTAGTTGGCTTTAACACCATGAAAATAGGTTGTTACGAGAGATTTAGCACTATCAAAGAGTACTTGAGAGAGGCCCTTGATTATTTGTTGATCTGGCATTCCTTGGGACTAGCTCAATCAATCGTTTGTTCATCTCTTTTTCTTTTGCATCATGTGTATCGTAAATGGGTGAACCCTAACTTTTCCTATTACTCATACCCATTTAATTCTCATTGCTCTTTTAGTCATTTTTATTTAGTTATTATACTTTGTTAATTATTTGCAATCACAATCAATCACTTGGACCTAACTTGTGAAGAATTTAGGCTAAATTGGTAGTTGAAATTGCTAATTCCCTGTTGAGGCAATCTTATTTTAACACGACGACATACCCGTACACTTGCGGGGGTGTGTCAGTCATTTTGCATCAAAGGGGGGAGACGATCTTATTTTAATGCGACGATATACCCGTGCACTTGCGGGGGTGTGTCAGTCATTTCGCATCAAGGGGGGGTATTTAGTCTTTTCAAGCACACAGTCCCTTCATTTTAACGCAACTAAAGGTTTAGTCCCCTCAAGCCAAATATTTGCAAATACCCACCTGCCACATCATTCCCCCTCCTCTAATTTATATTCCTTGGACCCTTTTTTTTAAACCTGTAAAAAATTGGACCCTTTTTAAAAACTTTGCCCAAAAATTGAACTCTAAAAATGATGAAATTTCTAGATAGAATTAAAACCTACCTATATAGAACCACAGTACAAGTTGTGCACAATGAACAAAGGGACCCATCCTCACTTCCTAGAAACTAACGATATTGGTACTGAACAATCATTAACTGAATACCAGCCCATGTATTGCCAATAAGAAAAACTGTTTTATTCACTTGAAGCTGAGTAGGGTAGTGCAGTGATAGATCAGTGGTTGTACTTCTGCTTCATATTATTACATTATCAGAGTACCAACGAATCAAATTAGCTGAATTATTATTGTGTGTTGACTAATAAGAGGAAGTCCAGTCAACTAGTAGACTAGTACATATTGTGTACACATTGTAGTTTGATATCAATTTCTTTTTATTTTGTTTTTTTTCGTGCATTTTGATAGAAGTATCAAATATGGTGGTGATTTTAACCCTATAACTTGTCAGTGTGAAGACTAGAAACCAATTTAATTAAAAGTTTAAATTGATAGTTAGAGGATCAACTAATAATTTTATTGTTTATAATTAGTCTTTGGTATTTAGCCTTATCCCAATCCGTTGCAGGGTAGGTTAGTAAAATGAATACCATATTTTTCATCCAAATAAATTAACAAAGAAAACGATGAAGAAGTTGCGTGATGACTTCATCAAGATAACATATGTAGTCCATAAGTATGCTGTAATTTTCTGAACCTAGCTATGATGCTATGACCTAATGTACTGTAATAGCTAATAACTTGTTTACTAGTGGATTAAAAACCCTAAATATGCTATAATTTGATAGGTGTTTGACGTTATCCGATGAAAATTGTTATCAATAATGACCACTCAATTCATCAAGATATAATAGTAATTGCAACCCAGATCGAATTATGGAAAATAAAAGTTAAATCATACACAAGCCATATGAGGTCATATACTTAAACTAATTGATAATAGGTTGATAATTATTTAAGCTATTATGTTATCTTCATGTAACTTTTGTCGATATTTAGGCCTTGTTCTCTAGAGTTTATTTTTGTTGATTTTTGTTGATTTCAGCAAAAATCAACAAAAATCAACAAAGTCGCTCTCTGCCGAATCTAACGAATCAACAAAAATCAACGAAAATCAACAAAAATCAACAAAAATCAGTAAAATCAACAAAATCAACGAAAATCAACAAAAACAAATAAACAACAATAAATATCAACAAAAATAAGTTGTAGAGAACAAAGCCTTATTGATAATTGTTGAAGGAAACTTTACTGATATTTGATCAATCTACCAATTTATGCTGATTTTTACTACTCCATCCGTCTCAAAATAACTATCGTTTAAGGTTAATGCGCACATATTAAGGAAACTATTAATTCTAGAGGTAGTTAAAAAAATTTGACTCCACTACCCTTGTTTTAATTGGAAGTAGGTGCACTGGAAATTGAATTAATAATAAACCACAAGGGTATAATAGCAAAATAAACAATTAATGTTGTATTGAAATTGTAAAGCGACAAATATTTCGAGACAAAAAAAATTAGTTAAAGCGACAATTATTTTGAGACATAGGGAGTAATTTTATTAATGTTTATTGAATTTATTAAGTTTTACCTAAATCAACAAAATTAACATTGTACATTTACATCAACTTAATTTCTTCTGTTTCTTAAGAGTATGCCTTGCATCGATGGACCAATTCATAAAAGATAACTTTAATGCTTTAGAAACGCGACTTTTATATTTTAAAGGAGTGATTTCTTCACTTTAAATGGATAATTTCTTGAATTGATACACAATATAAACTAGGCTCGGGAAGACTTTGTGAGTTTTTTAATATCCACAACCATATTTGTAGGTGGAGTCCTCAACGCTATCATAAAAGCTTTCATAATTAAGACATCATCAATATACTTCCAAGCTAAGGTTTCAGTTTCACCTTCATTAACTACTACTAGTACAAGATAGTATGCTGGATGGAAAACAGAAGCTAAGCACTACACTAAGTACTGCTTGCTCTCTTAGTTAATTGTCCAAAAGTTAATTATCCCTTTCTTTTTGGAGTATATAATTAGAGATAATTTTTATTTCCACCCACCTTCTAGGAAGGATCGCAAGAACTCACGCAATCATATGCTTAGGGAACTAGTTAATTATCCCCTTTAACATAGCTAATCTGCTCAATTCTGGAAATGATTGTGAATGATCTCATTATTGATTATATCGCTCTTGCCCTTTGTTATTCGATCTGGCAAACGTTAAGCGGATGGAATCATAAGTCCTCAGTAGGTTCAATATGATTATCCATTCCAAATTACATAGTAAATTACGCCATGAAAATACTCCACTTGATTTTTACATATCTGTGAAGAAAATACCATCAGAAGCATATTCTATTAGATTAAGGTTCTAAACTAAGCAATAATCAGAGGGCAAACTTCTTTAATCTCTCGGTAATCCTCGCAGCGCCATAGCTCATTGCAGCCTCCCCAAGCTACACAAAACAATAACCAAACATTTTTAATCAACTAATTAATTAACAAAGTTCAATTAGTATTAATCAAAGATTTATTAACTAATTAATTACCTGTGCATGAATGGTGTGAAAGACACTGCCTTCAACAACAGAATAGCTTGCATTAACAACCTCAGCTTGTTCCTCATGAAGAATTCGTATCGCTTCGTTGAACACAAACTGGCATTCCAATCCAGTGACCAGCATTACCTCTAGAGCACATCCCTTTTCATGCACTTCAATCTGAACTGGTGAATTCAGTAATCCTGTTCTTTTTCTAGTTTTTGTGCCATTGCTGGAATTTGATCCTCGCTGTCCTTGATGGTTTCCTAGCAAGCTATCTCTTTTCTGTTTCAACTCCTCTACTTCTTCTTGCAGTTTCTTTATGTAGTTTGTTGCTTCGTCTACTTGATCCGGCAAAGTGGAGGGCTCCTGTAAACACCAACCACATTTTAGACATAAAGAATAACAGAGCCTTGATTGGACTACTATTGTTGTTTTGGATAACATTACTGAATTAGTACATTTTATATAAAAAGGTGGTCGTTTTTAATTATATTATAGCGTTATACTCCACCCTTCTATTATTTGTAATTATTCTATGTCACTATGGCTATATAACACGATGTACCATAACTAAGATCCCACAAGACCGGATTCGAATAATAATAGTAATAAGGGGGGGTACAGGGAGGTAGGAAGAGAGAGAGAGAGATACCGTTGAGGTGGAGGCATGGTGAGGGACAAGAGAGTACAGTTGAGAGTAAAGATTCTTCATTTGGTTTCTTCTGTTTTTCTCAATGATTTTCCTTTCTGTTTTGGAGGATGAAGACTTGGAGTTGTTGTTGGAATTCATAATTCCAAGTGCTTGATAGGTAGCCTTGTGCCCTAAAGTGGGTTCCTTGAGCATTGAGACTTACTATTGTATATCAACCACTAACTATAGAAGGTGCTTGAAGGAGAAATGGCCATTTATAGAAAGGGGGGAATGAGGGAAGGGATAAAAGTGAGAGCAAATAGATGTCACTATCATTCATTAAATGTCACAATTGTAATATATAACAAAAATGTATGTAAATAAATCAATAGTGGAAACATAAAAGTTGGTTTTAGGTTGTATATATGGGCCATGCCCAAAAATCTACCTCTATTGGCAAAGAGAGATACCGGCTTGTTATTGCCTTGTTGGACAGTAATTTCACCATGTGATTTATGGGACTTGTTTGAGAAGGTAGTAAGAAACTGAATTCACATGATATCAAGTAAAGGGAGTGGGGTTGGGAACATATTAAAGAGAAAAGAACTAACTAAAGGAAGTGTATGTAAGTAGGGCCTTTCAGTTTTCTTTTTAGGTAAGAATGTTTCGTGTTTATTGTCTATTGGCGGTCAGAATCAATTTAATTACAGATTTTAAAATATCTCCTTATTTTTTTTAGTGTCGAGTTGTCAAGCTAAGTTAGTTAACAATTTAAATACTCATTTAACAACGTCTAATAATGGCTCCTCTAATCAAACATGGGGTATAAACAATGCATATGCAATTATAATACAAGCAAAAACTTGAATTGTAAGGAAAGATTTTTAGTTAAAATAGACCCTTGATAGATAAGAGCAATTTGATATTAATGTTTAATTGATGGTTTGAAAAAATATAAGATAATTGTTGATTGTATAATTTTACCAAAAATTGAGAGCTTACAATTGATGTTCACATTATGATGAGAGGGTGCATATGCACCCATACGTGTTATCTTCTAATAATATAAGTGGTAACTTATTCATAATTTACTTGCAATTTCATACTTTTCACTTTTACCGCTTGTTTGGTTTGATGAGACATAGTAGATAAATAAAAGTGGTGATAGAAAAATGGTAGCTCTTATATCCAACACCTAGATATATGCGTATTAACAAGTTTGTTTTCCACTATATATTTTGTTAACTTCACATCTTTTCTCTTACTTTTCTTTAGTTCTAATTACACCCTCCATCCCAAAGTGGGTTGACATTATTAAATCATAAATAATGCATGATTATAAAAATAGGATCGATAATTTTGAAAATACTAGAGTTTGAAAATTGAATCTAGCTAGAATATCTATATCTCGTAAATCTTCATACTATTTTAGAAACTCATGATCCAAATTTGTGATGTTGTCAAGTGCTGTCAAATATATTTTAGAAGAGCGATGATACCTGACAGACCGTATAGCAGCATATATATTCATTTTAGAATGAATAAAGTATCTTGCAAAACCAAAACAATCTTTTTGAAACTATTCCTGAATTTGCCCATAGTAATGCAAAGCATTTCAAGATTTAAAAAATTATCAACTAATAAGCACATGCAAAGTACAAAGGAAAGATTTAAATAAAAAAAAATCATTTTCCTACCTAGCTAGATAAAAAGTTGCATGATGCTGATTCTGCTGGATCCTATAATACAAGTTCACACATATAATTATAGAAGACAAATTAAAGAATAATTGTTACTCCACTATTAACTGTGCTTGTAATTTCCTACTCAGTCCCATTTCCATGCTTTTCTTTATTGCGCGTGCACATTTTTTAATTATTTATATATGTAGATAAAACTAATAATATAATAAGAGATAGAATCGTGTCATGTCCATTTTTGCACCGTTGGGGTTAAAAAACCCTTGTCATGTCCTGGATTTTTAATGTGAAAGTAAGACTAGTGTTTAATTTTTGTTGGTCACACACAATGTACGGTAGATAAAGTGCATTTCTTATGTACAAACAAGTGATTAAGATACTTTTACTTTTACACACAACAAAATCCTACTATCAAAATTGGCCAAATAGCCAAAGTTACTAAAAAAACAAATTAGGATGGTTTGTGAATGAGATATTTTTAAACCAACAAGTTAAGTGGTTAGTGTAAGTGGTTCGACACTCTAAGTAAGGTTGAGGGTTCGAATCTTATAAATGGAAACACTATTTGTTGGGAACATTTTACTCATGCAACCCGGTGTGAGCACTGAGCAGGACTAGCTTGGGCCTAAAGGATAAAGGTGAACCTTTGCTTCAAACCAAAAAAAAAAAAAAAAAACAAAATGAGACCTTATATACTTATTTTATTAAAATATTTTAAAGTTTCAATCAGTTTTCTTTACTGTTTTTTTTTTTTTGGTGTATCTTCTTTACTAATTTTATAGTGGTATTTTACACAATAATAATATAACGATACTGGGAACAAATTCACAATAATCAATTGAAAAAAAAAAACAACTTTGAGCTATGAAACACGTAAAGTATTCATTATATGAGTGAATTGTTGTTTTAAGAAGGCAAAGTGTCGTGTTTGTGTTAGATTAACTAATTTATGTGCTGTTAACGAAAAAAAATACGAGATGGATAAGTAATATTATCTCTGTTAGGACTTAGTTCTCATTGTATTTATCTCAAAATTAAGGTTTAACTTACCAACTCCATTTTAGTAGCAAAGTTGCAAGCATATTAGATATGCAACTGTTTTTCTAAAAGAAATCTCAAAAATAAAAATAAATAACTACTAATTTCAAACACAAAGAATATGAGTAATTTTTTCTTGTTGTTAAAAATAAATAGAAAATTACTTAAGTTATCGATTGATATTTACTACTCCTATTACTCACTACTATTAAATGGGGTACTATCACTACTAGAATTATATTCATTTGCTACCAAATCTTTACGACGGGTCTAAAATCATGTCGCAAATGTGAAAATTTTACGATGGTCTTTTAACAATTTTTCCGTTGTCCTTTTATCAATTATGCCTTAAGATGAAACTTGACAACTACGACGACTCTCTTCTACGACGGGATTTTCCTGTCATCATCCCGTCATAAAAGGGTGCCGTCGTAAATGTAAATATTTGTTTTAAGGCATAATAAATAAACCCATAACGGACAAAATGACAAAATACCGTCGTAATTAGATAGTATTTACAATATAATTTTAGCCTCGCTGTAAAAACTTGTCGTAAATAAACAAATTTCTAATATGCAGACTTTGATGGAAGAGATAGAAGTAACATAACGGTGAGATAGAAATCACTTTTTGACTGCCTATCTTATCTGGATTGCTAAATATCTAGTACTTCTTAGAGGAGAAGGTTACATAAAAACAATAGCGCACGTGCTTTATATCTGAATAAATAAATAGTTCACTATACTTATTGTTTTCTCGGAAGCAATTTAATAATAGAAGTTGAGTTGATTAAGCAATAAATCAATAGCTAGGAACAGGTGCTAAGTTGATAATGACAATATCATCAGAAGATTCATACTCCCATTCCAACATCTTTGTCATTGCATTTCGTCACGTGAATACGATCATCTCCCATACCGCGTAGTATTTGTCCATCATTTATGATCAAGGTGGCGCTGTGGGTCGAGTTTCGTTCCTCGATCTGTGAGTGTGTTCATTTCAATCTACTCCTTCGATATTTATTTTAGTTTGAGTTCAATTCAATTTGAACTGTTCAGTTTATCTGAATTCAGCAACTTATTTTTTTTTCTCAAATTTTAACATTTATTTAGGTGCCGTTTGGCCTAGTTTTTACGAAACTGTTTCTATTTCTAGAATGCAATTTCTAGGAAACTGTTTCTAGAGAAATTGTATAGCGTTTGGCAACCAATTATAA
>BSSO01002947.1:0-17777 GCA_030267885.1 Mesembryanthemum crystallinum
CCTTAAAAGAAGTTTTTATCCTCAAAACTTGGAGTAATCACTCCGATCTATCAAAGCTCACCCAATCTCAAGGGTAACAAAAATCATTTTTAAGATCCGTATCGTGCGAGTGATCAAGCTATCGCGTTCTATGATCGATCAGCATGGTAAAAACCAATGCTACAAACAATGTTTCGAACTAATAACAAGTCAGAAAAGAAATTCGCGAGGTTTACACTCTACCCTCCTTAAAAGGAGTTTTGCCCCCAAACTCAAGGACAATCAATACCTTATGTGAACAACTCGGGGTATTTCTCACACATGGATGCTTCAGCTTCCCATGTAGCCTCTTCTGAACCATGATTAGATCATATAACTTTCACAATAGATACAGGCTTGTTCCTTGTGACTCATTCTTTCCTATCCACAATCTTGATAGGCCTTTCTTCATATGTGAGGCTATCATCGAGCTCTATCGACTCTGGTTGAATCACATGATTCGGATCGTACACATATCGGAGCTTCGCCGCCCATTGAGATAGTGTAACAATGGCGGCTGAAAGGGAAAGAGGAATGAGAGGGCTAACGTCACTCACAGTTGCAGGTCTAGGAGGAAGAAGATAGTTAAGAGGGTAGTGTGTGTGACTGTTCAATAGTTGTAACTTCAACCTTGTTGATGCCTACCTAATGCAAAAACTTGTATAGAAAATATCAGGATATTACAACCCGTCATGATAGCATGATTATACGAACGTTTTATAGCATGAATAGAGGTTAGAGTCGCCTTGTGCTAACCCCAATGGTGGGAACGCCCTTATATATATTCAGGACCTTTTCGACCCTTTTAGTCTCTTCTATGCAAGATGTCTGCTGCACGTCTTAACCGTCTTGAAGAAATCGTTGCTAATTTTGTTGAGGCCTCTGTTCAAAACCAACAAGCCTAGAACAATACATAGAACGTGCAAGCCTGTCTTTTTAAGAACTTTGACGCCCTGAAACCACCTACCTTCTCTGGAGGTGCCGACCCTACACAATTGGAAAATTTGGCTAAGGAATTCGAGAAACTCTTTGTGGTGACTGGTCGAGATGAGAATCAGAAAATTGAGACTGCTGCCTACTACCTTAAGGAAGAAGCGAACAATTGGTGGATTGGAGTCAAGGATGGACTTCTAGCCCAACCAGGATTTAACTGGACTAGGTTTAAGGATGCCTTGAGAGATCGTTTCTACCCTCAATCTCTTCGTAGGGCTAAACTTCAAGAATTCATAGATCTCCATCAAGGGAGCATGTCTGTGGCAGAATACGCTGGCAAGTTTAATGAGCTTAGTGTAGAAGCACCTGAATCAAACGCTGGGAAGTTTGTTAAGAGCATGCGAATGAGGACAATGCTTCTATGTCTTTCATATCTTCGACTTTTGCGAGATAACTTGAGTTAGAACCTAATAAGAACCATAGAGCCAACATTACCCTACCCAATGGGACTGTGATTAGCTGTACTTCAGTTTATGAACAATGCCCTATTAAGATAGCTGGATGCAACTTACCCATATACTTAGTTCAATGACGTTATCTTAAGAATGGATTGGCTGAGTAAGTATAAAGCTCGAATTGAGTGTTTCGAGCAAAGAGTCTCACTTAGAGGGCCTAAGGGGAGACAAATTTAGTACAAAGGTGTTGTGGTGAAACCTAAGACAAAGGTGCTATCGTTAATGAAGAATACATTGTACACCACTAAAGGACAAGCCGTTTATCTCTGTCATGTACGAGATGTCTCATAGGACATGCCGATGTCAGAGACAATCCCCGTAGTTTTGGAGTATATGGACGTATTCCCACACCAGATACCCGGAATGCCACCGTAGAGAGTTATAGACTTCACTATAGACTAAGTGCCTGGAGCAACACCGATTTCTAAAGCACCCAATAGGATGGCTCCAGCCGAGCTACAAAAGCTGAAGAAATAACTCGAGTAGTTACTCGAGAAAGGTATCATTCGACCAAGTGCATCATCATGGGGAGCCCTTGTGTTGTTTGTGAGAAAGAAGGATAGTAGTATAAGGTTGTGTATAGACTACCGAGAGTTGAATAAGATCACAATCAAGAATCGTTAACCTTTGCCCAGGATAGATGATCTTTTTGACCAGCTGAAAGGAGCAGCTGTGTTCTCTAAGATTGACCTTCGATCCAGATACCATCAGCTGAGGATCACTGAATAAGATATTGAGAAGACTGTGTTTTGTATAAGGTATGGACACTATGAGTTCACGGTTATGCCATTTGTGTTAGCCAACGTGCTAGTAAAGTTCATGTATTTGATGAACCGAACGTTTCAACCCTACCTAGATCGATTTGTAGTAGTCTTCATCGATGGCAGTCTTGTGTACTCAAAGAATAAGGAGGAGCACTAAGAGCAATTACGTTTGACGCTCGATATCTTGAGAAGACACCAGCTCTATGCCAAACTTTCGAAGTGTGAGTTTTGGCTAGATCGCGTTGCCTTCCTTGGAAATGTGGTCACCAAGGATGGAATTTCTGTAGATCCTTAGAAGATCCTTGCCCTTACTGATTGGCCAGATCCAAAGAACGTCATTGAAGTCCGTAGTTTCTTAGGTCTCGCGGGATATTATCGATGTTTTGTCAAGGATTTCTCTAAGAACACCCAACCTATGACAAAGCTTATGAAGAAGAAGAACAAGTTTGAATGGAATGAGAAGTGCACTAAAGCCTTCAATGAGCTGAAGCGTTGTTTGACTACAGCGCCAGTGTTAACCTTGCCGGAAGGAACGGAAGGATACGAGGTGTATAGTGATGCCTCGAAGAATGGATTAGGTTGCGTGCTTATGCAGCATGGAAAAATAGTTGCATATGCCTCTAGACAACTTAAGCCTTATGAGAAGAATGACCCAACGCACGATTTGGAACTCGCTGCAGTAGTTTTCACATTGAAGATTTGGTGACACTATATCTATGGTGTGAAGTGTAAGATGTTCACCTACCACAAAAGTCTAAAGTATATTTTCACCCAACGTGAATTGAATATGCGTGAGAGACGTTCGTTAGAACTTTTAAAGGACTATGATTTGGACATTCAGTACCTATGAAGGTAAAGCCAATGTAGTGGCTGATGCGTTGAGTCGGAAGTCGTCTCATACGTTGAATTGTGCTTTCGTCGTCCCAGACGAGATTCTGGAGGATTTTAGGAAATCGGAGATCGGAGTGAATGCTTGTTTGAATGACCTCTCCATCAAGCCAAGTCCTATAGAGGAGATTAAGGCTAAAGAAAAAGGAGATCCTAAGCTAGATAGAATTGCAGAGCACCATGTTGAAGGTCGCTCGGAGGATTTTGTGACTGGAGACGATAGAGTCTTACGTTTCCGAGGTCGTGTATGTGTGCCCAATGATCCGAAGATCAAAGAGAAAATCCTGAGTGAAGTGCGCAATACCTCATACTCTATTCACCCCAGGAGGTGATAAGCTTTACAAGGACCTACGCCAACACTTTTGGTGGAAGAACATGAAGAAAGAAGTCGCTGAATTTGTAGCGAAGTGCTTGACTTGTCAGAAGATCAAGGGCGAGCACAAGCGTCCAGGAGGATTGTTGCAGCCACTGGATGTGCCTAAGTGGAAATGGGCAAGTATTTCAATGGATTTTATCATGGGATTACCTCGAACTCTAAAAGGAAACAATGCCATTTGGGTAGTCGTGGACCGACTTACTAAGGTTGCTCGTTTCATAGCCATGAAAGACACATGATCTATGGATTAACTTGCAAACGCTTACGTTCGAGAGATCATGAGATTACATGGAGTCCCCAAAGACATAGTTTCTGATAGAGATTCAAGGTTTCTGTCTAACTTTTGGACCAAATTGCAAGAGGCATTTGGAACGAAATTGAAATTCAGTACAGCGTTTCACTCTGCCACAGATGATGAGACTGAACGTAATATCTAGATACTCGAGGATATGCTGAGAGAATGTGTTCTAGATTACCAAGGTGCTTGGGATAAGCATCTAGCTTTGATTGAATTTTCCTACCACAATAGCTATCACACTAGCATACATCGGGCGCCATATGAAGCTCTTTATGGTCGCAAATGTAGGACCCTTGTCTGCTGGAATGACATCAGTGAGACAGCGGCATTAGGTCCAGAAATGATTTAGGAGACCATCGACGTGGTCAAACTTATTCAAGAGAAAATGCGAGCTACACAAGACCGTCACAAAGCCTATGCTGACAAAGGTCAACGGATGGAAGAATTCGATGTAGGTGACAAAGTTTTACTCCAAGTTTCTCCAACTCGTGGAGTCATGAGATTAGAAAGAAGGGAAGACTCAGCCCTAAGTATATTGGACCGTATGAGATTAACAAAAGGATTGGTGAGGTTGCTTTCGCTTAGCACTCCCAACCGAACTAGAAAAGTTTCATAATGTGTTTCATGTTTCTCAACTTCATCGATACGTACCTGACCCATTGCATGTCTTAGGTCTAGAGCCGATTGAGCTTGATGACAATCTCTCTTATGAGGAACGACCTATGAAGATTTTAGAAAGGAAAGAGCGAACAACTAGAAACAAGTCCGTTCCAATCGTTAAAGTACTTTGGTCTCACCACGGGGTTGAGGAAGCCACGTGGGAAGCAGAAGACCTAATGCGTACCAAGTACCCCGAGTTGTTTGCCAAAGGTACTGATTTGTCTAAGTTTTGGGGTCAAAACATTCTTTTAGGGGTGTAGGATGTCATATTCTCCTTTACCATCCCATTTATTCACTGCATATGTGATTAGTTATGTGTCTTTTAGTACACATAACTAAGTATTCATTTCTTCACGGATAGATCCTCGACATGCGGGTGTTTTCAAAATGATTTTTTTCCCATCTACCCTTCTCATGGGCGGGAATTTCTTACTTTAAAAGCTCGTACCCCAAGTTTCGGGACAAAACTTCTTTTAAGGGGGTTGAGATGTGAAAAAAGTGAATTGTAACAGTCCAGCACAACTACCATTGCAACACAACCCAGAACGGTGGGAAGTCCCTTAATGGGCCTATAGAAAGAGCCACTTAAGCTTAAAAGGGGAAGGCCTTGTTGTTTAAGTTGAAGGGTGGAACCACTTATAAACCATTCACAATCCACACATTTCTCCCAAGTGGGACATGGGGTGTTATAAACTCCCCCACTTAATAACGCAACGTCCTCGTTGCGCCATGGGCCCTCATGTGGCCCCAAAACCCATCCCTGTTAGGTGGCAGCTGACCTGGGCTCTCTTATGGCCCACAGGCTTAGCTCACGGTCGTAGAGTTCCTCTGATACCAACTTTGTCACACCCCAAACTCACTAATCCCGAACTTAAGAAAATCGACTAATGAATCTGGGGCATTGACCGCCACATGCAACCCGAATGTCAAATGTTAATGCTATTTTAAAGAGCAAATGCAATTACTTAAATAAACCATCTTGTCTAATATGAGAATTAAGTGAAATCCATAATAAAACAAAGTATTAGACTTATTACAAAGGCCTCACAAACATGGCCATCAAACCATAAACTCAACAAAGTATCCAAAAGTCAAAAATAAACTAGCTAGGTAAATCCCTCAACTAGCGCAAAGCATCAACGCTCCATACCCTGATCAACCTGGAACAAGAGCATTCCAGCCACACAAGGAAAACAAAAATTTATAAAATCAGTACAAACTGACTAAGGCATCCAAACTCCGTAAAATTCATAAAACACACTCTTGAAAGAGGTTTTGTTTATTTCGAAATTCATTTTCAATGCACATAACCATGTAAAGGTTCATTTGGAATTCATTTTCAATACACATAATCTTCTAAGTAGATTCTAGCCATGGACTTATAGACCCAAGGTATGCATAACACCCTACGCACTCATACGCACGTTTAGGGCTTTGGGGATCGCCATCCCTGACCAACATTATCCGTCTTAGTCGTGTTTTGGACACAAGCCTAATGATGACCCTTTAGGTTTTCACTTTGATAAAATACGCTCTGTTTATTCCACTTGGCCTAAAAGAGTCTTATTCTCTTTATTAATCAAATTCAAGTAATTCCATACGAGGAAAAAGAGTTATTTTGAAAATTGAAGTCAAGACTATTACAAGTCAAACTCAAGAATTAGGACTGCCTTAGCATAACATAGTAGTTCATGCTATTGAGTATAAAAATCGACAGAGTTTCGTCTACCATATGAAGGTATATGAACTAAAAATCATAAATTCTTAATCACATAATTGAATGATAATTCATGTACAACGACATAAGGTCTCATGACTGCATGTAGATGACCCTTTAATAAATTCGACATGCTATATATTGAAGCCATGTGAATTAAGTAACATATTTCATGTTATAAATAACTTGACAATCAATTTAGAAAAACATATTTCATCATGCAATTGATTATCTAATCATGTCATTAATTAATTTAGCACATAACCTATGCTATACAATTAATTTGAGAACATGGCACTAGAACACTATAAATCATGCAACGGATTTATAAGAGAGAAGGCATGCTCAATACCTTATAAACTCTCCTAAACGAAGTAAAGTTTCTAGCACGAAGGTCCCAAGTCATTCACACGGGATTTGCTACATAAAAGAGTAATTCCTAATTAGTAAAGGAATTGGAGATCTAAATAATTTGAAAAAAAGAATATAAATTAAATTCCTAGAAGATTAATTCTAAAAATATAAATGAATTTCAGGAATTAAATAACTTAGAAAATATAATTTGAAAATCAGAATAAAGATCTTTCCATAATTGAAAATAGGAAATTTCATAAAAAGAATCCAATATAAATAGGAAACTCTAAAACCTTCCTAATTAAATTAGTAAACCTTTTGAAAATTCAACTCTGATGATTTAGAATAAATAGGACTCTCTAATTAAGGTTAGATGATTAGGGAAAATTTACCACTCCTAAACCAATCTTTAGAAAGTTCCCAATTTCACCAAAATACCCAAAAACACAACCTTTTTGAAATAAATTCAAATATGAAAATTAAATAAATATTTAAAAAAATCATAAATCATAAAAATCACAACTTTACAACTTCTAATTACTGAAATTAATTTTCAAAATCAAAAGATTTAATCTTCTATCAAAAATAAAATCAAAACAATTAATTTTCAAAAGCAAAAACCCTAACTTATTCTCCAAGAAACACCAAATCATCAACACCATCAACAACCACCACCAGCACCACGCGCCACCACCACCAGCCCACGAGCCGGCGGTGGTTGGCCGGCGTCAGCCGCCACCAGCCATGGCTGGGCGACAGCCATGCGTGGCCAAGAGAGAGAGAGATAACGAGAGAGCTAAAGAGAGGGGTTGGGGGCTGGCGCTCCACGCCACCACCACCACCACCAGACCCATGGCACGGCCTTTAGGCCGGCATCAGGTGGGCGGTGGCCTCTCGGTAACCGACGTAAAAACAGGGGGAGGGGAGAGCTCTCGCGGGAGAGAGAAAATGAGATAGAAAGAAAGAAAAAGAAAGAGAAACGAGAGCAGAGAGAAAGAGAGGGTGGTGCACAGCCTAGCCGGCCACCCATTGGCCATACATGGTCAAGCATCTTAGCCAAGGAGATGGAGAGGGGATTCTAGAGAGAGATAATGCAATTACCTAGAGAGAGTTTGAGGGGATTGTAAAGTGAATAATGAACTCCATGGGTTCCTTATAGGTATTGGGGTTGACTAGGGCTTCCCTACTTGACCGAAGCCCAATCCTAAGGGCCATATTCTCTAGTCCAATTCTCTTCTCTAAGCTAATCGTGTTTCAAAGCCTAAATTAATTAAAACAATGATTAAGGCATTTTAATCCAGTAAAACAATTTGATTTCTAATTAAATCATTTCAAATAACAAACGATATAATTCTCAATTTCTTTAGAGAATTAATTACAAGGATTTAATATTTGTTATTAAATCTCATAATTCAAATAATTTAAATAAAATGGTTAACAGAGAATTATCTTATAATTGAACGATAATAATTTCACCTAATCTTTTGAAATAATATAGAAATATTTGAGGTATCACAATCAACCTTGCTTAGGCTTTTCTCTTTAATGATATTTAGGCACAATACTCTTGTGGAATTGCCTTCCAAAACTCCCGCTCTAAATTATTTCCCAACTGTTCTCCCCTTGAAATGAAAGTGGAAGGGGTATATATAAAGGTAGGAAGGTAGAATTGGGAGAAAATAGCACAAAAGGGCATAAAGGGGGTCTGACACGCCCCTGCGGAGCTCTAAGCTTTGCACTTTAGTGGCGACGCTTAGCCCTTAGGTGCAGAGCCTATTCGCTAAAGCGCTAAGCTTAGCGCTTTAGTGGGGAACCTCTGCATGCGGTAAGGCTCAAAAACCGAGCTGCGCTTCACTTCGCGAGTTTTAAAAAGTGTGCAACGCCTTTCAAGGCTTGTGATTGGTCGATAACTGATTTGGAAGTGACTTTTGGACGTTTTTGGATACTTCCTCCATTCCAAGAAGAACTTAATGTTTCTTTCTTGCACAGAGGTTAAGACAATTGGAGAAGGAGTTGATGTTTCCTCTTTTTCCCTTGGAGATGAAGCAAGTGGAGGATCAAAATAGTATAATTCTAATCAAGCAAGTGGGTGGAGTATAATAAATCAGCTAAGGAAGTGGACATATTAGGAGTAAAGGGTGAGAGACACATTCCCATCAAATATATTCAGAATAATTTGACGATGAAAAATTTGATTTCTAGAAAAAATCCAAATTTACAAAACCTTCAAACAAGGCAATTTAGTTTATCAAATGATTTTTCAAAGGGAAAAATTAAATGTACAGTTGCTAATAAAAAAATTACACAGATTGCTGGGTTAAGCCTAACTTCAGATTAATCATTATTTTTCGCATATGGGACGGTCTTCTTCAAGTCATCAAGAGGAAACTCAAGTGGTTGGGTAGCATCATTGTCGATATAATTGTCGTTTTGGAAGAAATCAGAGACGATTTTTCAATCCCTTACTTGGAATGAACTTCGGATTCGTTGTCTATTAAGGATGATGGGGTTGGGTAGGGAGAGGCTAGATCTGAGAAGGGAGAGGGTAGATCTGCGAAAAATCGCAAAAGTAGAGCAGTTAAAAGGTCGGAACATCAAATTGGAAGATCAAATCGAAAAAATCGCAACTTCAAATTTAAAAATTCGCAATAGCAAAGAAGTAATACTCACAAGATCAAGTCATAAAATTCATCATAGCAAAGAAGTAATAGTCACAAGTTCAAATTGAAGAAATCATCATAGACAAGGAGTACTTGATTTTCTAGAAGAAATACAAATTCATCCGGCGTCGGTAGGAAGTGTGGCTGTGGGCGTTGGTAGTGAGCGGCGGTAGTGAGTGATGACGGATGAGGGAGAAAGGTAATGTGAAGAAACATAGAGGGAGAGAGATGAGCGTACGAAGACAAGCTAAAGTTTGTGGGTAATGAACTGAATTTGGTCTCTAGGAAAATCTTAACAACAGTGAGAAATACAGAGGGAAATTGGGTTAGAGTTGTTGGGTTAGATAAATTACAGCCTAAATCATGATATAGAAGGTTGAGGGTTTGGATTTGTCTATAATATGGGTTGGTAGTGTAAGAGAGTTAAAAAAAATTGAGTGACTACTATATAAGTTGAGGGTGAATTGGTCTTTTTTAACAAAAAAATAAAAAATAAAAAAAAAAAAAAAAACTTACCAAATATAGAAATAGAAACATTGTATAGGAATAGATCAAAAAGGAAAACAAGAACTTCTTTCTGAAATGGGGGAGTATTTCCCATGGGTTGTGGGCCGGATCATAGACCCGCAGGCCGTTTTAAGCTCGGTTTTGGGCTGAAATATTAGAAATGGCATAACTTTTAATTCGGAACTCTGATTTACGATCCGTTTGAAATTTTTGAAAGCTTAGTGCAAAGGGTACAAGATGAGAGGAAAATTTTCTACAAAGAGCCAATGATGAGATCTTGTCTTAAGTATTCATCATTTTCAAGTTAGGTATTATTATCCTTATCGGGCAGGAAAATGACTCATGAGACACCGATTGGGGTGTCTACAGTAATAGAGATAAAATTATTTATTATTTATTTATTTTTATTTTTTAAGAAAAAGAGCCATGGAGTAACATGTGGAAGAGGGGGAGTAATACAGCTCCCTTTAGGGTAGGGTCACTGATTCTAAGGAGAGAGAAAATAAATTGAACAAATTAAAGAATTAGTGGATAAGTAATGCATGGGTTATGTTATTTTTTTGGCTTGCTAATGTGTAATTGCATACTTAATTGTTTAATATAATAGCTCAATTGATAAATTATTTCGTTAATTAATGGTGATATCAAACATCTATTTAGGTTTAAAATGAAGCATATTTCCAAAAAGATAATATCATATGGTTGACGATGACAAAAACATAAACCAATACTTTATTTTCCCTAACATATGCTCTATTCTTGAGTAATCAAAGGTACTTTTTTGCAATACCCTATAAACAATAGGACATTGATGCCTTTTTTGTTATTTAAGTTCAGAGTAATTTTGTTTTCTAGTATGTTTGACATACTCAATTTTGCATAGCAATACAATGTTGCTATTAAAAGTAAAGAATATCACTGTCTTTATCCCATGATTAATAGCCTCAAAACATTATTCAAGTTACATGTCTCAAATAATCAAAAAGTAGGGTTATGATCATTTGAATTTCCTAATTTTCACACTTGAGATTCATATTAAACTATTGTTAGGTTAATATAATAACATTGCTGGTTTAAAATATTTTTGTTGCCTTACAACTTTCTTCATCATTAAGAAATTGAGCATTGGTAGTTTTTTCATTGTTTGATATCCTTGCAATAAATGTAGTGATTTATTAGAATATATTAGTAACGTTTATAGTGTGTCAAAAAAGGGTCATAGTTTTAGCAAGTATTCATAATTATATTTTTTTTTCCTGAAACTTTCATTATTACATACTGTTATATGAGCTGAAAAAATTCAGTATATGTTTCCACATATTCCGTATAATCACCAACTTTGTTTAAAACATTGAATCTTCAAAGTAACATTCTAGTCGTGTGACAGACCTTAACAAACTCAATATTGATAATAGGTACAAGTTTATAGCACGACTAGTACTACATCTTCTGATCATATGTATCACAAAAGACAATAATTAGACCAGCATACATCTTATTGTGGGTGTAATACAGAGGATTTAATCTTACGGAACCTTAAATCGTCCCAAATTTTGCATAGAAAAGTTAGATGAGGTGGCTCTACTTTCTCTGTAATTAACACAAAGAATGGAATTCTTATCACACGATTGACCAACCATTTGATGTCTAACTATTAGTAGGGAAAAAAATTGGTGCTTTTATCTTAAGTTAGCCAACTATTATATCAAAGCATCTTTTTTGCTACAACAAAGTCAAGTTAATATTGAAGTTATACAATTTCAATCGTGCTTTTAGCGTGGTTCTTTCCTCATGTGTTGTTGGATAACTGATGTAATTAACGTACCAAAAATTACATGTTGATGGGTACAAAACCTCAAGTCTTAACCCACAGTACCAACTAGAAGGGCTGGGGGCACACACAGTAACCCAAAAAGATTTAATTAGAGTCACATGACTAGTCTCTAAGTAAAACTCCAGAGAATAATCTCAATATAATTATCAACGTTCTATATTTTATCGAACAATATGAGGCATTTAAACAGTAAAAATTATATAGAAGCTGTAATAAGAATTCTAATCATACTCTAACCATAATTCCTAATTATAAAGCTGAAAATAACTAATCCCTAGATTAAGGAACAATCCTCAGAAAACATGGAAATCTTTTCCTTAAAAATAAGGAAATTCGGAGATTGCCACAATCCTAGCTAAGCCGTGTGAACCTACACGGTTCCTTCGTCCTCAAGGGCCTTGGCTACCAAGGCGTATGCTGACTAGGCATGGAGGGTTGGGCCTTCGTGTGAACCCGGGCATGATGATTGGTCAGGACCTACAAGACGCGCATTGGGCCGGGCGTGTAATGCTTGGCACGGGCTGGACTGCCGGCAACTCTTGGACACTTAACTAACTCTTGACAACTCTAAGGCATTATAAGTTAGCCTGTTACAATGCTTTATTAATTCCCAAAACATATTCCTATAATTAGAAATGAAATAAATAAAAGTAATAAAGATAACTAATGGGTTTGGTTTAAGTAACGAACAACTTAGAAGTTGGGTCTCCAATAAAACAAATGAGCTCGTTGGTGGATCATCTTGAGTTATGATGAGTGCTTCCGCATCATACACTCAGTCTTTAGAAGATTTTTCCCTCAAATTCTCATCATCAAGGTAAGGAGACAAATCTCCAACATTAAAAGTAGAATTTACACCTCCATACTCATCAAGTAATTCAATCTTGTAAGCACTTTCTCCATAACGAGCCATCAACTCTCGGCATGAGCTTGTTCTTCCTCTTGCTAGGAAATCTCTCATTTCTCAAGTGTAACCAAACCAACTCACCCCCTTTAAAGGTGGGTTGGGCTTGGGTTTTGTTAGTTTGGGCGGCTGCAATGCCAAATGAGTCTTTTTAGTAGACCCCCTTTGGTACATGAGTCTTTATAGTAGCTCCGGCGACAATTGGATCTTAAAAAAAATAACTCATCCATATTGGTCAAAAAATTACAGCTCCGGTCAAATTTTCGGTCAAAAATAAAAATTTTCCCATTTTTTTCATTTATTCTTGTAATCTTCAATAAGATATAGTTGGTTGACATTTTCAAATGACTTAACTTAGGTTAAGATTGGTTGAAAATGGAAAAAAAAATTAGCTTTGGCAGGATTTTTTTGACCGGAGTTGCAATTTTTGGACCAATGTGCGTGAATCACAATTTTAAAAGACCCAGTTGTCGCCGGAGCAACTTTAAATACTCATGTGGCAAAGGGGCTTTACTAAAAAGACCCATTTGGCATTGTGGCCTAGTTTGGGCATTGTATCTTGCATTGGCCTTCTCAATTTGGGCCCTCAGTTGATCATGAATATTTTCAATAACCTCCACTCTAGCCTTAGCCTCAAAATTCAGCAAATCCTTCTTAGGAATAGGCAGTAAATCAATAGGAAGAAAAAGATTTACACCATAAATAATTTCAAAAGGAGCTTTACTCGTTGTCCTTGAAGGACTCCTATTGTAAGTAAACTCGGCATGAACTAACTAAGGTCCAAATCCTTCGTGTTTTTTCTTACTAATCAATCCTCCCAAAAGTGTGCAGATCACATCCCTATATCAAAGAATCCCTTTGAGGTACTGGAGCCAATCGTAGAACAGATTCTTCCTATTGTTCCTTTTGTGAAACCTGTTGAAGCGAGTGTGCAAAATTCTAAACCTGTGTCTATAGAAGAAAGGATGCAGGTGTCTATTCCAGTATGATTGTAACCACATGGAATATAAGGGGTTTGAATAAACCCTTTAAACAAAAGGATCTAAAGCAAATTCTTAAGAAGAATAAAATCACTATAGCTGGCATTCTTGAAACTAGAGTAAACAGAACAAAGCTACTATTATAGCCCATAAAGTAGCTAGAGTATGGGATATAGCTCACAATTACTCTTATGCCTACAATGGTAGAATTTGGTTATTACGGTGTGCTGCTCAAATTGATCTGCAAGTGCTAGTTCAAGATGCTCAATTCATCCACTGCAAGATTGAATACAGAAACACACACACTTCAATTGCTTATTCACTGTGGTGTATGGGTTTAATACTGTGGAGGAAAGGAAACAGATGTCGAATGAACCATCATGCATAGCTCAGTAGATCCACCACCCCTGGCTCTTGAGTGGGGATTTCAGCACTATTCTTTCGATTGAGGACAGAATACATGCCTCTCAAGTGACAGTAGGTGAAACAATAAATATGCAGACTTTCCTTGATGCCTACCAAATTGCTGAATTGAAAGCCTCGAGCTGCTATTACACATGGAGTAATCACCATGTATGCAGCAAGATAGATAGAGTGTTGGGAAATTCATAGTGGGTTGGGAATACTCATAATTTCTTCACTGAATGGAGTTTGAATGCTTAGGGACCCTAGTCTTTGAAAGGATAATGGGGTCAATGATTTTGTTGACCTCTTCCCTTAATCTTCCCTCCGAGGACAATGCGATCTATCTCCATGTGAGATGGGTTTGGACCGAGAAATTGTATCCAATTGTTGCTTTAATGTCCTTGGGGAAGATGGTACTTTTGAAACTTGATATTCAGAACTATATTGAGTAGTTGCGGAGTGTCCAAGCCCCTTTCGAGCTTGGTGCAACTCTTTCTTTAACTCAATAATCTTCCGAGCATCAATTGAACGATGATCTTCAACGACAGGAGGTCTAATAGCGTGAGTGTTTTACACCACTTTCTTTCGTCGTTTGTTTGGGTATGGTGGAGGTTCTCCAGAACATAGGTTCTCGAGAGCCTTCTTCTTACCCCTAGTTCGAGACTCTGCTTCATGACTAGAATTCAAATCTTCTAACTTGTTAACCTCGTCATTATGATTCTCCCTTGATAGGGTAGGATCAATGCGGAGAGAAATTGAGTTAAAACTTGTGTCATCTCATTCTTAACTGGCTCACCTTTTCCAGATCTGCTTTAGTGATAGGTTGAGAGGATGATTGTTGATGTCGTTTTTCAGTCTCTAACGCAATACCGACATTGATGTCACGGGGCAAGTCTCCAACTTCCTTTGCGGCAGTGATTGCTTTCTTTTTACCCATTCCGTTACAGGAGTTAACCATATGCTCATCACGTTCCCCACAGACAGCACCAAATGTTGAGAGGTTTCGAATAGGGGGAATGTGAGCAGTACGTGATCAACGATCTGAATCCGAAGGTAGCAGTCCGAGTAGCTATGATCCGAAAGTTCTCCTGCAAAACAGAGGTGAAACTAGCCCTGGGGCATACCGGGGAAAGCCCCTCCGACGATCAAGTCAAGTCATGAGTAAGAAGAAATTTTCTAGAGAGAGAAAGCCCAAGAGTGAGAGTGTATTGGAGAGAGAGTCCCCAGGTCCCCTCCTCTTATGAGGGAGTGGGGTATTTATAGCTGTTAGGAGAGTAAAAGTGAATGAGAATCTGGCCTTGAGCTGGACCACATTGTGGGCTCATAAATATATAAGACCCAAAATACCAACCCCATGGACTCAAGGGAAATTATTATACCTCAACAGTTAGCCCCTCGACCACTATTTGCTGCAACTTGGCCACAAGAAGCGAGTAGTAGTGTCATATTCGCCTTTACCGTCCCCTTTATTCACTGCATATGTGATTAGTTATGCGTCTCTTAGTACGCATAACTTAGTATTCATTGCTTCACTAGCTAGATCATGAATAGATCCTCGCCGCACGAGAGTTTTCAAAATGATTTTGCTTCCCATCTACCCTTCTCATGGGCGGGAATTTCTTCTTTAAAAGCTCGTACCCCAAGTTTCGGGGCGAAACTTTTTTTAAGGGGGATGAGATGTGATACCCCAAATATTTCTGCATTATTTATTAATTATTTCAAAGGATTATTTGAAATTATTATTGTTCAATTATACGATAATTCTCCTTTATGTATTTTATTTAAATTATTTGATTTATTTGAATTATGAGATTTAATAATTAATAAATATTAAATTCTTAAAATTAATTCTCTAAAGAAATTGAGAATTATGTTGTTTAATTATTCAAAATGAGTTTTATTGGATTTAAAGGCTTAATCCTTGTTTTAATTAAATTGGGCTTTTAAAATCCGATTAGCTTAAGGAGAGAATTGGACTAGAGATTATGGGCCTTAGGATCGGGCTTAGGTCAACTAGGGAAGCACTAGTCAACCCCGATTCCTATATAAGGAACCCAAGGGGTTCATTATTCACTTTCCAATCCCCTCAAACTCTCTCTCTAAGTATTTCACTTTCTCTCTCTAGATTTCCCCTCTCCCTTTTCTTAGCTGAGTTCCTTGGCCATGTGGGGCCAAGTTGGGCGGCCATGGTGGCCGGAGAAGGGTGGCACCGCCCCTCTTCTCTCTCTTCTCTTTTCTCTTTTTTTCTTTCTTTCTTTCTTTTCTTCTTTTTTCTCTCTTTTGTGCGCCCCTTCCCCTTGTTTTGCGTCAGTGACTGAGAGGCCACCGCCTACCTGACGCCGGCCCAGAGGGCGTGGCATGGGTCTGGTGGTGGTGGTGGTGGCGTGGAGCGCCAACCCCAACCCCTTCGCCCCTCTCTCTCTTTCGCACTCTCTCTCTCTCTCTCTTGCCTTAGCTTCTTCACGCGTGGCTGCCGCCACTGTGGTGGCCGGCAGGCCACCGCCGGCGACTCTAAGGGTCTTCCGGTGGTGGAGATGAGTGGTGGTTATGGGTCTTGATTTTGGTGTTTTGGTTTTTTTGGAGAATAAGTTAGGGTTTTTGTTTTTGAAAATTAATTGTTTTGATTTTTATTTTCAATAAAGATCTGATCTTTTAATTATGAAAATTAATTTCAGTAATTAGAAGTTATAAAATTGTGATTTTTATGATTTATAAATTCTGGAAATATTTGTTTAATTTTCAGAATTGAATTTATTTCAAAAAGGTTGTATTTTCGGTAATTTGGTGAAATTGGGAACTTCCTAATAATTGATTTAGGAGTGGCAAATTTTCCCTAATCATCTAACCCTAATTAGAGAGTCCTAATTTCTCTAAATCATTAAATTAGATTTTTCAAAGGTTTCCTAATTTAATTAGAAAGGTTTTTAGAGTTTCCTATTTCTATTGGATTCTATTTAGGAAATTTTCTATTTTCAATTATGGGAAGATCTTAATTCCTATTTTCAAATTATATTTTTCTAAGCTATTTAATTCTGGAAATTTATTTATACTTTCAAAATTAATCTTTTAGGAATTTTAGTTATATTTGCTTTCTTAATTAATGAGGTTTTCAATTCCTTTACTAATTAGGAATTATTCTTTATGTAGAAAATCTCGAGCAAGCGACTTAGGACTCTGTGCTAGTGACTTTACTTTGTTTAGGAGCGTTTACATATTGTGCATGCCTTCTCTCTTACAAATCAATTGCATGATTTATAGTATGCTAGAAGCATGTTTTCGAATTAAGTGATTAGCATGAGATTATATGCTTGATTTGTTTATACATGCTTAAATAACCAATTGCATGCAAGTATGTTCTTTAAATCGGTTATCTTGATGTTGAACATGAAATATGTTACGTGACTCACATGTTTCTATATATAGCATGTTAGAGTGACTTAAGTAAATTGCATGAAATCATGAGAGTTATGTGATGTTCATGAAAGATCGATCATTAAGCATGTGATTCAAGGAATCATGAGATGAGTTATGAACCTTTAGTGGTATGAGTTATGCATGGTGAATATGCATTTGGCATGCACTATTATGTTATGTGTTAGGTGGCCCCAAATCGAATTAAAGCGAATTGTGTTTAGACTTGCATATAAGTCATGAGTTTTCAAAATAACCCTTTTTCCTTCAAATGGAATTACTTGAAATTGACTAATAAAGAGAATAAAACTCATTTAGGCCAAAGGGAGTAAACAGAGCGTATTTATCAAAGTTTAACCCAAAGGGTCATCACTAGGGTTGTGTCCAAAACCCGACTAAGCAAGACCGATAATGTTGGTCAGGGATGGTGATCCCAAAACCCCTTTTCGTGCGTATGAGTGCGTAGGGTGGTATGCATACCTTGAGTCTATAAGTCCACGGCTAGAATCTACTCATCATACAAACTAAAGCTTGAGCGCTCTACTGCTCTATT